>JAQIUQ010002663.1:0-47500 GCA_030378365.1 Hybognathus amarus | reverse complement strand
TAGTCAATATTAAAAAAGGTTAAAATTCAACAGCAAGAGCAGCTTTCATGTCCTCATGTTGAGTCATAAATGCAGTCCACTCATTAGTCATAACCCATCTGCAACATGTAAGTAGCAATTATGAGTCCTAAAAGTGCTTTTAAAGAAAGTGGAAAACCTTGTGCAAGACGTTTAAACGAAGACCCTCTTCAATAACTCTCGTCACAGCTGCCTTGCTGGCCACTTTAAAACTGGACCCTGCAAAGCACACTTTAATGGACAAGCTCGAATCCACCTGCTTTCGCTTTCTGTTATGGTCATAAATCTGAATAACTCAATAATAATAACCTGCACTTAAACATATTTGGAGTGCTTTTTAACTTTAATCGCCAAAAGTTTGGACTTTCATAAGAGCTAAATTTCCGTTAAGCGCCATCAAAAATAAAACAAATCAATATTCAAGAGGAAATATTCATACATTTTGGGTTCATTCGCATGCAATGTGGCGGATTAATGCATTACAACTCATCTAAAAGTTTGTTGTAAGAGCATGTTGTTTTGTTTGTTATGTATAATTCATGTTACCAACATGGAGCTGAGCCAATGTCACCATATTGACTTTCAAATCGGTGATCTCTGAACTAACGTGAAATTGTGTAGTTGGAAAATGACAAGAGATTGATTTCCATAAGTCTCATAAGCACAACTGACTATGTAAATAGGGCTGATTTCTTTATGGGGGTGGGGAAAATAGCTCGGCTCTCCATTTACATTATCAAATGACACAATTTACATTCATGTTTTCCATTTACTATCAATCAGTAGCATACACAGTTTTACTAGCAGGTAAAACTGTTAGAAGCACTTTTCTAAAAGCTCCATTAAACTCACAATGCATCACAAAAGACTGACTAAAACATGTATTTCGCATCTAACATTGATGACAGAATTGAGACATTTAGATGCATACTGTATGTGGGTTAATGTTTCAAAGACAATATGCTAATAAGCACTAATACGGCGTGCCATGCGCCGCAAATGGATGCTTTTTGTGACTGAAGGTCATGAACATATGAACATTTACAGTAAACAACAGGGTTTGAACATAGACTGGCACTGTGACGTGGGCAGTATCATGGTTTGTTTGTTTTGTTTACACATCACACAGGAAGTGAAGGCTGTGAGAGACATGGATCAAAAACAACTGTGGCGGTACACTATAGGTAAACTGTGTGCAGTCTTCGAATTCAGATTAGCTAGAACTGACCTTGCGTACATGCTGACAGCATGCCGAAATAAATATATAATAAATGCATTACCAAACAGTTAAATAAAAAAAGGCCATTTATTTTAAAGAAATACACGCATGAATGGATTAGACAGGAATTAAATATAAAAAGAATTTTTAAATATATAAATAAAATTTTAAATAATAATAAAAATAATAATATTTAAATCAAGTGGTATTTATTCTAAAGAAATGCATAAAAGCATTCGATGGGAATTAAATAATAGCAATTATTTTAAATGAAATTGCATTATGTAGGAATTAAAGGAGAACTCCGGCACAAAATCAGCCTCTGGTCCTGATAAAACATTGGTACCTAGTCGACCGTTCTCTGGGATTTGTTTTCATGATAATCGAATGTAAAGACTTTTATCTCTAAAAACTGTTTAGCGTATAATGCTAGTAAATGGGGGCATATAATAAGTAAAAAGAAATCGCCAGTTAATACCACTAACAAGGCTCAAAATAGCCCCACAGTAACATAATGTGGGTCCCTAAATACAAAACGAAGCATTGAGAACTTTGTAAGTGTACAGATTAATAAGAAGTTACTTTATAAAGACAGTACCCTTTGTGTATACAGGCGTCGCCATCTTTGGCGACATGTTCGAACTACGAACGCCGTTCTAAACAGTTCAGAAGTTCGCTGAAACTTAATACAGTTCAGCTTACTTGGCACAGTCGTTCGTGTGGTTTCGAACTTGTCGAGACTGTTTTCCAAAGATGGCTCCCGTCTGTATACACAAAGTGGACTGTCTTTATAAAATTTCTTCTTATTAAACGGTCTGTACTCTTACAAAGTTCTCAATGCTTCGTTTTGCATGTAGGGACCCTCATTATGTTACTGTGTTAGTTTGGGGCTATTTTGAGCCTTGTCAGTGGTATTAACTAGTGATTTCTTTTTACTTATTAAATGCCCCCATATACTAGCGTTATACACTAAAGTTTTTAGAAATAAAACTCTTTACATTCGATTATCATGAAAACAAATCTCAGAGAACGGTCGAACTAGGTACCGATGTTTTATTAGACCAAAGGTTCAGTTTGTGCCGGAGTTCTCCTTTAAATATTAAAACAAGAGGCATTTATTTAAAATAAATAAAAAAAAAATTAAAAAAAAAAAAACATTACATTGAAAAAAATGTTTGTTGGATTGTTTAAATTACATACAGCAGAATTGCTGTTCATATAGTAATTGAGGGGGGGGAACAACTTGAGAGGTACAGACTTTACACGTTCACTGAAAATGACTTTGGGATCAATTGGTTTAAAGTACTTGCAAGAATATCTCATAAAAAGTGCAGTTTTGAGTAGTGCATATTTTACTTCCAATTGCCACTTGGTTTAATATTTTAGTTATCTATTGCAATGAACTTAATTCAGAAGTGTGGCCAGAGTGTACAAATGCATTTTCAGACACACAAATACACGGTTAAAACTGTAAGACATACCGTTCAGCATCCACAGGGCTGGCCCACTGCACGCTCCTGCCTGCAGAACAGACAGCAGGTAGAAAGAGTGGAGGAAGAGAGCAGTCAGAGACGAGAGAAGGACATACAGGAAAAACATCAGTTAGAAGTGAGGAAATCTACTGAAACTTTGAATCATCAGAGACTGGTGCTCCATATCCAGTTCCCAAAAAAAAAAAAAAAACTGATGTGGATTTTGTGCTAATTATCCAGCGATATTGTGATAGCTTTATCTCCAGACAAATCAAATGGAGTTTTCTTTTTGGAGAAGAACAAGGTAACAGGGGAGGGCACATGGAGAGAGGTCACTTTGAAATTGCTCATTAACGGCTTCCGTCGCAGTTTATTTTTCGCTCTCATGTTTAAATAATATTCGCGATACATTTTTAGCATCTTAAGAGGGGCAAAATTCCCTTGATTAAACAAATAATAGCACATTTACGAAACTGTAATTGGGTTCAAATTGATTGGAGCAGGTGCTCTAATTGCATTTAAACACTCTTCCTCCCTAACCCTGGATTCACTGCTTCTTGAATTACTGGCCCTCAACACACGCAAATCCCTCCGGCAGCAAGGTAGAAAAATAAAAATAGTGCGAGTTTTACGGCACATTGTTAAACTGACCTATAAACTTTTTTTATTCAATATAAATGAAGGCCCAGAGGAGACTGGGAGGGTGAGGTGTCTGAGGGAGCGTCTACTGAAACTCAGATTAGCCCAATCCCCTTCGGACTCCAATCCTGTCACTCATCTCTCACCGACTTTCTCCCTCAAGTCCGTCCCTCGCTTTTTTAGCGCCGAGGGGAGGGAGAGGCAGAAATGTGTTTCCTGAGAGAGGTGGAAAAGGCACATCCTGATTAGAAGAACGGCGGCCCGCCTGGCCAGCGCGGACGCCGCTGGTGTCTGTCTTGCAGAGGCAGCAAAAGTTGCGCGTGCCAACTCAAACAGGGCTTTCGTTCACACTGAGGGCCGGTGTGTGTGTGAGTGCGCACCCGCGGTGGCCTTCCTGAGGGCGAGCTGCAGCTGGAGCTCTCTGAATAAAGGTAACGGGAAAGAGTCAACGCTACTGTAAACTCTCCGCCCTCCCCGTCTTTCACCAGGACGTTCCGAATCAAAAGAAGAAACGACCCCACCTAAAAACACGAGCATTGTTTTTCCCCTGCATTGCCTTCCCACGAATTACAATGGAAAAAGTTTGTAAAGAGGGCAAGCACTCGCTTTATTCCCGGGCTTGTGATATCTGTGCCAAACAAAATGCCAGGAGAGAAAAGTGACATTCAGTGTTGGTTGAAAAAAAAACAGCAGTTTAAAAGTGATTAGACTCTTTATTTCATTGTTTATGAGCCTGACACCAGAGAGGAAACCAGAACAATCCATTCAAGCCATGTTTTCCTTTTTTTCTTGCTCTCTGAATTTAGAAACACTAATCAGTTTCTGCTCTCATAAACCCAACCTGAAAATGGCCAATTAGATAGTGTGAAGTAGGAGACGTGCTGAAGAAACAAGTGCTTGAAGGGGGAGAAAAAAAGACGACTAAAAATCTCATCATCCTTCAATTACAGCTTTACATGCGTCGCAAACGAAGAAGAAGAAAAACATTTCACACTTTCCATGCAGAACATATGCAGGTTTGGGCCTTTTCAGATGGGAAACATGGACGTATGGCAACATAACAGTGTTATGTAAATGAAACACGATAATGCTTCATCTGTATTGGTTGTTATTCAAGTCTCTTGGGTTGTATTGAGGTCACCACACTAACCGAACCACCTGGCTAACCACGGCAGCAGCTGGGCTTTAGTGTAGCGACCAGCCTGACCAGACGCGTTCCCCTAAACCACCTGCATTAATCTGATATACCAATTTCTCGTTTCAAGGGTACCTTCACGCAAACGACGCAGAAAAAAGCTGCTTTTGTTTTCAAAAAGGGGCTGTTTAGGTTTCCGTGCCAGGTGGCTTATTTTCATACAGAGGACGTCATAAAAAATTAATGATAAACTTGAGCAAAATTGTCTTCAGGAATTTTGGGGCCGGTCCCCTGAGTTGAGAGTCTTTCATCAGTGTCAGAGCGAAGACTGATGGCCTGTCAAAAGAAAAGCCCTCCTCCATTTCTGGCCGGCTCCTGGGCTGGGCAACGCGGCTAAAAAAGGGGTCTGGGCGAAGCGGCGCTCAAGCGCTTTTGCCGGGAATGAATTCTCAGATGCCGGGGTCGCTGCCAACGTCCTTGCAGCCAACGGCTGAGAGGGCAGCAGAGTTCATGCTAACTGCAGCTTGGACCTGCAGCTGAACATCTGCTCATGAATGAGCCGGCCGCCTGACTAAAAAAGTGCTGCAGCGCTACGAGGGCCTGCTGATGAAAAATTCAACGCTCTCTTTCTCCTGGCACATGCCTGTTTCGCGTCTATTCTCCTGAGTCCTAACCCTGCGGAATCATATTAAGAGAATCTGCGAGCGCGCTGCAGAGTTTATCTGGAAGAATACAGCTGGCGTTGAAAAAGAGATCTGCTGCTTCAAGAGAGCTCGGGAATTTTCCGCACAGAGATCTCCCGTCACGTACATTCGTTTGTCCTCTGAATGGCAGAAAAGGGTTAAACATCCAAGTACTATGCTGGGAGAGGTGGCTACATTTAGCAGATTACCGTAACTCGTGGAGTGACCATAATGAAGACCATGTGACAAAAAAAGGATGGGCAATATTGAAACGGTGTTTGAGTGTCAATAGCAGGTTTACAAACCATTGTGTTAATATCATGCATGATGGGTTCTTTTATTCTTTCATGGCTTCAGCTTAAAACAAGACAAATTTTCAAAAAACAAAGAAAGTTTTTTATTTTTTTTTTTTTTTTGCTTATTGGGTGCCAGGCAATATTGCTTTATTATCTCGATATTTAATCATTTGCTTTAAAAAACAGCTTACAGTGATGATTTTATTTGGGAAGGGTTTTTTTGTCTCCTGCATAACATTAAATTTTAGCCTCAACCACAACTTAGACAAGTAGATTTAAAATGGTTAATGTTCAAAGCACAATAAAGTCAAGTACAAAAAAGTGAAAACAATGGCAAAACAAATGGAAAACAACTAATTTAACAATAAATATCATTAACGAGGAAAATTTTCATATTTATAGGCTATTTGTACTAAAGAGGCAAATTAAAACTTAAAGCCAATCAAAATGCACAACTTCAGTGAACATTGTCTGAGAGATGATGCAAATGAATTGTTGAAGTTTGACTTGATTTATTGATAAAGCCAGGTTTGCTCCTTATTGCTCTTATAATCTACAGCCTAAAGAGAAACATTACAAAATCAGTCTCTTTAGGTTTAAGAAATGTAATAATAAACATCAGGCCATGCACATTAAAATCACTGTGATATTTACTATGTATCATACAAAAATCAATGCTAAATCCTGAAGTATCCCTTAAATATAATGATTCATTATATTAAAGGGATACCTTCAGGACTTAGTATTAAGCTTTGTATTAGTAGAAAACATGTAGTATTTTCAAATTACCATGCTTTCAACCCTCATATGCCCCTAGATGAAGAGATTTATGTATTTTTTGTCTGGCCAAAAATTCCTCCAATGGCACGCAAATGAATATTTTGTGTCATCTGAGGATTTTTTTCCAAAGGCTCTTTTCGGCCGCCCGACGTCCGGGATTCAGCTTTTGCTTTCTGCAGTCGTCATTTCACTGTGTTTACACTGCACACCTTTTGTTTCAATCTAAACTGAATTAATTCCATTGGTGAATCTGAATGTAGTGTTTACATGGACGCTAGCACCAAGTGATTGGTCTGATGGTGATTACATTGCTAAAGAAAATTCCCACTCCTCTGTGAGAGATACGCAGAGGACCGGTGCGTCTCACAGGTGTGGCTCATGTAATCACGCCATCGGCCTCGCGCCGCTCTCCTTTCAGTCCTATCTCTCGCCCTGCTTGCCACAGTAATCATAATAAACTGGTGACTGTAGAAACGCAAAAGCCGAAATCCTAGACATTTTGGGCGATTCTCGAAACACATTTTCGGGGCAGATTCATCATGGAGATTCACATAGTAGTCTAGACTTGTTTAACTACTATGCTCTGTTACTGGTAGGCGTGGCCTCCTCAGGGCAGCGAAGGAAGTGCATTCTGGGAAGTTTTTGTCCATCCACATAGGCCAACGCTTCTTTGCTGTCATTGAAGGCTATGTTTCCCCTTTTGGGGAAAAACAAACGGATTCCCTTGATAACAGAACTCGCTCTGAGAGCTGCAAAGTTTCTTGATAGCAAAAATGTCACAAACTTAAAGAAGCTACTGGATTCGGGGTTACAGATTTGTCCCTTTGAAATGGCCAAAAAAGTTGATTAATGACCCCATGCAGTGGCCAAATATGGACTATTCAGAGATCTACCAATCTCACTGGAATCACTAAGCAGCCTATTTTTTTCTTTTTTGGCATTAACACACAGTATGACAAACTAGACGATGAGGCAATGTCACTTGGATCATATTTAACTTGGTTTAAGCTATTGACATAAGTTTTGTTGTCTGACTAGCTATACTAGTTAGAAAGACTAATGTTAGGCTGCTAGCAGCTAACGTTACATGATTAGCTCTCACTAGACACGCTACATAGGCTGTTAACTGATTTTACAGTTGAAATGAGTGGCAGGCTAGGACTAAAGTGGACTTAGCTGGTTTCTGCTCGTATAGAAAGTGCTTAGGCCTATATGACTTTTTGACGACCACTGCTCTGGGCTACAGTACATGTAACAACACGAACGGCAGTAGATTAAGGCTAGATATGATAGTGTAATGTCACAACATCCAATTTGATAGCCCCATATATACATAAGTCCTATACATACTTTGCCTTTGTACACTGTAAACCTTTTTACAACTTTCAAAGTCCTAGCATTTTCTAGACACAAGCAGAAACCAGTCAAGTCCACTTTAGTTCTAGCCTGCCACTATTTCAACAGTATAGTATAGCTCAGTCGACAACAAAACTTTGTCAATAGCTTAAATCAAGTTAAAATATGATCCATTCATCGTTTAGTTGGTCATACTGTGAGTGTTAGTGACAAAAAAATAGGCTACTCACTTTGGTGATTCCACGAGATAGTGGTAACGTTAAGATCTAAATAGTCCATATTTAGCCACTGCATGGGGTCATTAATCCAGTTTTCGACCATTTCCAAAGGGACTCCTCTGTAATATCCAGTAGCTTCTTTAAATACTGCTCATGGTCCTCGGCAAAAGAGAGTGTGTATGTTTTGTGCCATTTTTGCCATCAAGAAACTTATCAGATCTAGACTGAGTTCTGTTCTCAGGAGAATCTGACCGTTTTCTCCATAAAGGGGCGTTACCCTTCAATGATGCAAAAGTAGCATTGGTCTATAAGCCAAAAATACATTTTCTGGATTTTCTCAGTCTAGAAAGCTCCAAATTCAAAAATAATTTCACATTTCTTCTACATAAATGACCGATTTTAAATACACATTCATCTTTCCAGAGGTGAAGTATCCCTTTAACAAAAGCAAATTTCCCAGGTCATAGATGTTGCAAATGGACAAAAAAAAGGCACAGAAAAACGGCTGACTTTAAAGACTGTCCTGCAACTACATCACTGTGCCCTCTCCCCAACACTGCATAGTCTCCACTTTTCCTTCTAAGTCCACATAAACATTTAAATTTGCACAATTAACCAAGTCACTAGATCATACAGGGGAGTCAGAGGTTTTCTTTGGAAACATATTTGCACACATAACTATGTAGGCTAATAGCAGGAGTTTAAGGAAAGTGGTCAAACTGAAACAACCGATTACCTCACATTCAGTAATTTCGCTTCTGTCTCGGGCCAGAATAGGTTCAGCTTAGAGAGCCATAAACATGTAGTTTGTGTACAGTGCGCCGTGGTAAAATGCGGAACGGAGCCTACAATGTTTGGTTTCCATGTTTGCAGATGGTTCCATCTGCAGTGGAACCTTTTATAAGCATCAGCTAAAAAATTGAGGAAGCATTAAAATAAATATTACGCATTATTTGTTTCCAATTGGAACGTTCAGACTGGGAGAACAAAAATTGCAACATTTGTCATACAGTAATGCCAGTTCGTGCTTTTAATATGCAAATAGTCTGGATTTCTTTTTGTGCACAGCTGTGATTTGTCATGCACCTTTAGATCAGTTTCCACCAAAAAGCCCCTTTTAGTACAACATCAGATGTTTTCACAAAAAAGAATGTCATGTTCGAATAGGTTCGATGTGCTCACCATGACCACAATTTGTTACCAAATACACCTGCTAGACAAAACTATACTCTCCAAATCGAGAATTTCATTTATCGTTTTCTGAATAAAATTAATGCAATTGCCCATGCAAGTCTTCCCACAATACAGACAAAAAGTGTTTGACTGACTGTCAGTCAACTGTTAAAAGGGAAAGTTCACCCCAAAAAGAAAACTGTCATTTATGATTTCTCAAAGTTGTAAATAAAACATGTTTTACAAGAAAATACTAGTTCAGTCTTTTTGCCTCAATTTCACATTTAATTCAATGTGGGGCTGCTAGTGTTGAAGAGTGAGCAAGTAATTTTTTAGCAATCAAAAAGCATGTCTAATAAATTGAAATAATGTATTATGAATAATTAAACTTATACAACATTTAAAAAATACATATGAAAATAATTTCACACTAATTCTGTTGAGTTTTTTTTTTTCAGGTGATAGAATGAAGACAAACATTTGATAATTTATCATAAATTTTAATAATATGAAATTAAATAAACTGTCAAATAATGTGCTGCACAATGAGCTTTACTGTCAAAATTAAAACATGGATTGTTCCTTAAATTCAGTATTGTTCATAATTTATAACAAAATTCATAATTTATTCAGATTAGAGTTAGTGTATTATTACATTGGGACATATTTAGTAAATTATACTGTACAACAGTAATATATTTATGTCAATTTAAGCAGAACTTTTATTTTGACGGGTTGCCGTGACGACCTTTTGAGTTTCTGTGTGTGTCATGATGATAGTTTTTCTCAAATGAAGCGGTTAAATGATCACAAAGTGACATTTGTTAAAACATTTACAACTTTTTTTTTTCGTGAAATTACGCGTTATGCAGTAAATTCGTCAGCATTTTAGGGGGGCGGGGGGGGGTCTGCTAATGGTAGACAATGATGGGGAAACACTGTAGTGTAACAGCACAGCACTTCTGTGTTGCACGTAAGAATGTAGGCTCACTATTGGCTGTATCGCTGGTCATTGGACTACTACAACAGAAGAGCTACGATGTTACGCAACGTGAACTCACTAAGAGGGCCCACAGAGAAGAAAATGAATAGTTGAATAAAGATTTTTTTTAAGAATTCCACAAAAAAAGTGTTCTCGTCGCTGATAAACTTATCAAAAAGATCTTAATTTGTGTTCCGAAGATGAACGAAAGTCTTACCCAGAGGTTGGAACAACATGAGGGTGAGTTATTTTCATTGTGTCATTGATTCCAACACGTTCCACTAAATCACTAAAAGAATATATTGTGTAGTGTGTTTTTGTCCAAATAATAAAAGTCAGTTAGGTCCCATGTTGTTTTGAAAACAGCTTCTGCAGTCAGTCATGCAAGTTTGGAAAAACATGAGTGTTATTAAATAACCTCTCTCTTTAAATGGCTGCAAAGATGTTCTGAACAGTTGTTATGGTTGCAATATCAAAAGAAGCTTTTCTTTGCATGCCTCCATCTTTTCTCTGTGTGTGTGTCTGAGAAGTTTGCAACTTCAAGACCACAATATGGCTGGCTACAGCCTTCAAAAACATTTTAATATAAAACAACTGGCATACAAATTCAATATTATTGTGTTATTAAAAGTCAGCACTGAGGCAAACGTTCAATAAGCTATCCTATCAGATTCGAGAACTGTGTTTTATCTTTTTAATACATCTAAATGTGTCAGTAGTAGGGAGCGAGAGAGAGGGAAAAATTGGTAAATATGACTGCTTAAATTTAAAGCAAACATTGTTGACACATAATGTAATTTAAGTTGGGTAGTGTGAATGAAAGCCCAGCAGGGGTAATAATACCCTCCTAATGAGAATCCTCGTTCACTGTAGACCTTGCTGAGATAGCCATAATGCATGGCTTTTTTAATAAAATAATTGTTACAGTTATTAAAGATGAATCTCATCAGAAGCAGGATGACAAAATAATTCATTACCAAAAGCATGGCTTTAAATAGCTGCAAATTAAATCTCATACAGAAAATATGCCTGTAGATGAATGGGATCGTTATTTTCATAAATATTGGATTCAGTGTGCCCTTGGAAGACCAAAAAAAAAAAAACATCCGAACATGCATTTAAAAAGTTCACTTAATAAATGACTCTAATTTGACAAGAAAAAAAAAAACAGCAATGTGAATCGAGTTTAAAGGTCCGGGTCGCCGCACGATCTAAGGTTTGATAACGGGGTGCTTAATACAGATACCGCCAACATATAATTACTCCAATTATTCAGAGTTCCTGCTGTTTACTCAAGGCGTAGAAACTTCCCAGCAAGCACTTGGCATCTCCTGTCCTCTCTCACACACACAAACACACTCACACACAGCAGGATGTAAAGAGGAAAGCTTTATTAAGATCCTACAGCCATAAAAGAGCGGGTGACTAACCGGCTGCATTAGCGTCTAAAAGCCAAAGTTATTTAAACCCAATAAAACACTAATACATTGTTTGAGTGGAAGTTACAGTGAAGTTATCTTCACCTTAATAACATCACGGCCAGCTTGATGTTGTTTAGATCAATAAAGCCCATTACAAGAACAGGCCTCGACGTAGATAACAGTGCTCAAGCACAGTGATATAACACTCTATGGCATCTCAAAGAAGAAAGGAACCTTCTATTAAATAAAGAGGCCAATGGAAGGCCAATCGTAAGGCAAGGTAATCTGATAAGAGGTGAGCGTGAGTGTTTTTAATACATGCTGCATTTGAATACACTGGGACGGTGCTCTACCACAATATTAGTAAATGGACAGACATTTCAGTCTGAATAAGCTTTGCATTTCCCCAAACTTTGTTCCATTTGCAAAATGTACAAAACTGTGGAACATAAAAGATATTGAGAAAATATATTTTGGCGACATAAACAACTGATCCTGTTAAAATTGCTGTGTAATTATTTTATTAAATCCTAATGTAAAAATATAATGTAAATATATCTATATTCAATACTACAATATAGATAATACTCTATATTTTATAATATATTTTTATTTCATTATTTATGTTAAGTACACCTGTTGATGGATTTTTTTCAATAATATTAAACAGCTCTACAGTATTTTCAGAATATTGAGTGAAAACCAATAGCTTGAGTCTGGGGGCGGGACCACTTGCCTAGACTGACCAATAGAAGATAAGGGGGAGTGTTCTGCCAATTTGTTTGGAAACAATTTTTTTGTAGTTATATTTGGTGCCACTAGAGTGACACAAATTACACAAAGCTGTTTTATGCAAGTTTACGGAAATCAGTCCGGCCTCAGTTAAAAAATATAGAAGTAATTTTAAGATAACATTTAAAAAAGGTATGCTATGTAACTTTTGGCCCTAGCTGTGTAATAAAATCGTTTTGGTTGTGCTTCGGTGTGTCCGCGCGAGATGATAGTCACTGCAGTTCACGAAATCCAGTAATTGCGCCCCCTAGCATATAATATTGAAAACACGGAAAGCCAGAATATTTCGTCAATGTCATCCTATATTCTGTCATCCTATATGTCCATGTCATTCTTTCTTCAGTCGAAAAGAAATTAAGGTTTGTGATGAAAACATTCCAGGTTTGTTCTCCATATAATGCACTTTACTGGGAACCAAACGGTTTAAGGTCCAAAAGATTCAGGTCAAACTGCAAACTGTTCAAAGGGCTTTTTTAAACGATTCCATACGATGAATAAGGGTCTTATCTAGCGAAACGATCGGTCATTTAAAAAATAATAACAAAGTTTAAGTTTTATAAGCTCAAATGGTCGCGCTTGCTCTGTTCTGTGATGCGCGTCGTGACTCTCCTGTTCCAACTCGTTCATCAAAATGAACAAATCTTTTCAGAGTCAATTCGTTCATTTTGTTTGTTGAATGAATCAAATGACACGAAAAAAGTTTCGTTCATTTTGATAAACGAACTCAAACAGGAGAGTAACAAGTGCGCATCACAGAACAGAGCAAGACATGGGGGTGAGTAAATTATCAGAAACATGTTTTTTTTTTTTAAAGTGAACTGCACAAGTGATTCATTCGTTCAATGAAACACCTTACTCGTCTGTTCAGTAATAAAAACGCCATTTTCGAGTTGCTTTCACAATTCCTCAGTTCTCGGCATCTCCAAAAAGCCAAGCCGATGTCTGATTCTTTTTCACGAGCTCTGTCGCGTTATCCTTTTCCCAGCAGAGTCTCCTCTATTCCAGTGACAACCATCTCACTAGGTCTATAACAAACACTTTTAATAGGCTTGCTTACCATAATGAATCAAGGTGAGACAAAAACATATTTTGGAAAAAGAACTGATGTATTGACTTAGTTTACCTAATATTTAAAAAAATGGAAATATTTTGTTTTAAAACAGCACATTTTGAGATTTAATTGTCAAACGGTACATAGTCAGAAATACTAATAAATAAGTAAAATAAGTAAAAATTGTTTCACTCTGAGGCAGAAACAACTGTCCATTTGACTTCTCACAGTTATACAGTATGTGAGGGTTTGCCACTTGAACGAGGGCCCATGTTCTGTGCTAGTCCACCAGGTGATGCTCTGACATCTCAGCGTAACATCTGACGCCTGATAACATAACACCCACACATAACAGAGACACAAATATTTCAACAGACAAAACCAAACAAATTCCTTTGTATTGCAAACACAATACTAAAATATCTACCATACCGATGAGGTGCCGTAATAGACGATAATACTATCATCGCAGGAATGGTAAAACAATGACATTCACCTTGCACAATGCTGAATTCAAACAATCCTGGCCAGGACAGTCTGCTCTGTGAAAAGCAAACCAAGCGAATCAACTTTTTTTTCGTTGTCGTTTATCCAAAACTGTTTCGGTGTGGTCAACAGACAGGAAGTGATGAAAAGCATAAATGGTTTTGAAAGGGAGAGCGAGACAATTTGTGTGTATGTGAGAGTTCATAACAGTGTGTTTTTTTTCTGGTGATTGCAGGTCTGACAGACACCCTTACACAAACCACAGGAAAGACTGTTTTGATGTTACCTCTCACACCACACGCTCTGTGATAAGAAGAAAAAAGATCTGTAACACAGGGTTGAAAAGTCCCTTCATGGGGGTTTCACTGCAGCGTGTTTCAGAAGAAAGGGCCCAGTCGGCACATAGCGCAAACAATAATATGCTGCGTGATTTTGGTGTAAGGTCTACCATACGTGACTGTTTTCAGTTTGTCTTCGTAAACTCTCACACATCTTGTTTTCTGTTTGTTGATATCTAATGTACTAGTTAAAACTAGCTTCTGTAGTCAGCATATTAAACGTATCATCACGGTAACACCAACACACAAAAAAAATGCATAAAATGTAACTAAGCAAGGTAACGTACATCACCAATAAGAAAAAGGAGAAGAAACAAAACTATATGATTCAAAAATATAAATCAAGCACCTCTTGGAATGTCCTGTTACATTTTTTCATGGTAAATTACATAGTAAAAAAGTTATTTCTAGCAAAAACCATCAATTTAACAGTATTTTATGGTAAAATTACACCCCAAAATGAAAATGTTTCTTCTGCTGAACACAAAAGATGATACTTTGATGAATATGGGTAACCAATGAGTTGATGGGCCCCCTTGACTCAGTGGTGTTAAAAGAAAAAAATACTACGGAAGCCAATGGGGCCCCATCAACTGTTTGGATACTCATATTCTTCAAAGCATCTTCTTTTGCGTTAAAGGGATAGTTCACTTTGAAATTATTTTTTGATATGTTTTAGCTTACCTCAAGGGCATCCAAGATGTAGGTGTCTTTGTTTCTGCAGTAGTTTCAATTTTGATATTTTTAGGTCAAACCGTTCTTGTCTGTCAGTCATGTAATGGAGGTATATGGGGTCCACCTCAAAGAGCATGCACAGAGAAGTCCAAATTAAACATGATTTAATAACTCGTAAATGTAAGTACACACTGATGGCCTAAAGACACAAAACGAGCAGTTTGTGTGACAAAACGAACAGTATTTATATCGTTTTTACCTCTTGTAATCACAGTCACGTCCCGGAAGTGATCTCTTGCGCGTGTACGTCACTCATTGTTTACACAGAGATTTCAGAAGTGTTATCCTTCACGGTGAAGATCTAAACATATTTAGATATACAGGAAATTGCAATGGAAGACGATTTTGATATCTCAACAGACAACGTTGATTTTTTCGCAACCGCGTAAGAGATCACTTCCGACGCTTGCGCAGACCGAAGCGCCCGTACCTTCAGATCACTTGGACGTGGCTGTGGTTACAAGAGGTACAAACGATAGAAATACTGTTTGTTTTCTCACACAAGCTGCTCGTTTCGTGTCTTAGGCCATCAATGTGCACTTACATTTATGAGTCATTAAATCATGTTTAATTTGGACTTCTCTGTGCATGCTCTTTGAGGTGGACCCCATAAACCTCCATTATATGACTCACAGACAAGAACGGTTTGACCCAAAAATATCAAAATTGAAACTACTGAGGAAACAAAGACACCTACATCTTGGATGCCCTTGAGGTAAGCTAAAACATACCAAAAATTCATTTCAAAGTGAACTATCCCTTTAAGAAGAAGAAAGAAACTCATACAGGTTTGGAACAATTTTTGGGTGAACTATCCCTTAAAACCAATTATAGTTTTTCACCATATATGGCAAGCTAACGTCCAGTTTTGTCTGCCAAAAAAAATGTTAAAGTTGAAAATGCAGGTTTAGTTGAGTTTAAAACTATTCAGGTGAGCATGGACTCCTTCTGGCTGTCTGTCACTGAAATTTCCCCCTGCATCTTTCTGCTTTTGTTTTTCCGTTAGCAAAATGTGACCCCACTAAAAGCCACAAAACGTCAGGGCATTCCAAGATCGGTGCCATGTCTCTTCGTTGTGGTATTACTGGGCTGCCCACATATTGATTTACGCAACCCAGAATTACCTTTCTGCCGTCCCGGGGACAACCAAAAATCTCTGTGCAAATTTGCTCAGCCACTCCTCATGCAAGGAAGAGTTGGTAACTTGAGATTGAGCTGGTCCAAATGGATTCCTGTGAAGGTGACGATAGAGAATAATATCTCTGCAGAGATGATCGCTTTTGACAGTGTAATATTACTGGACGATAAATATACAGCGCTGAGGAGAGGCGAAAAAAAGAAAAAGAGAGGAAAGCTGCCGCCAGCTGAGTACGAAAGCATAAATAAGGTCTTTTACCTTCGTCAGTTATCCGTCTTTTGACACGCAAGCTGAGCACACTGTAATTAACACGGAAAGAGATAATGGGGTCTCTACCGCTGATCAATCTGCCATATAGATCATCCGTCTCTTTTACAATGCCACGTTAACATTATTTAAAAAAAAAATTCAGCCACAGATATTAGCCTTTTTTCAATAGCTACTGTAGCTTGATACGGTCTATGGGTTTATTGACATGGCTGTTTACACCATGTTCACAAAAGAGCCGCTCTTTTCTGCATAGAGCACATAAATACATACATCAATGCAAAATGGTGTGGTCCATAGACGGTATTGACTGACTATTGGGTCTGTTAGATAATGGACTCAAAAACAAAGATGTGAATTGTGTTTACAAGAGATGAAACTACAGTGCCACAGGACAGAAATACTACAACTCTACTCAGGAAGCATAAGCTGTAGTGTTGTGTGTGTGTGTGTGTGTTTCTGTAACCCAACCAGGAGATAAACAGGCCTGTTGTTTGTTTGTATTTCTCAGCTCTGCACATGTTTGTCAGGTCTCAGATCCACTTTCACAGATTTACTGCTCCTGTCCCTCTGGCCTAGTGTACACTAGTGTTCTCAGAGACCGCTTTAATGGACAGATTCCTGTTTCTGCTCTCAGGGACAGGCACAGACACGTCAGCAACATGAAGCTCTAGTCAGAGCCGTAGCCTAGTGGCTAGCACATGCTCTGACGCTTCAGGGTTTGTAGGTTTTACCCTTGCTGGTGTAATTTTGCATGCCGTAACCACTTTTTTTGCATTCATTCCTAGTGTACCATTCAAAATAAATTAATTAAATGTTTAATTATATTTTAATTGTTAATTATAATTAAATGTTTTATTATATTTTATTAAATAGAATTGCATTACCATTCAAAAGTTCAGGGTCGGAAAAATCTTTTGTTTTTGAAAGCTTCAAATGATCCCCCATGGCTTTTATTAAAAATACAATACAAATGTTTTAAAATATTATTATGATTAAACATAACAGTTTTCTATTTTAATACGTTTTAAATGTAATTTATTTCTGTGAAGACAAAGCTGAATTTTCAGCATCATTACTCCAGTCTTCAGTGTCACATGGTCCTTCAGAAATCATTCTAATATGTTGAATTGGTTCACAAAATATTTATTTTTATTACCAATGGGAAAAACAGTTAAAAAAAATTACAGTTCAAAAGATCAGCAATTATTTGAAATATACATTTTAACAATGTAAAAGTCTTTAATGTAACTTTAACTTTTGATCAATTTAATGCATATTGCTGAATAAAGTATTAACTTCTTTTAAAAAAATGTTTGCTGGCCTCAAACCTTTGAACGACAGTGTATAGACAAAAAAAATTATAAAACAGATAGATATAAATGGAATAGAAAAATCACATTTTACTTCAATGTACAGTCTGCCCAGTGTGGACCAAGTACTGTGGTTTAAAGTTAGAGTTCCTGGTTTAAATCGACTGACAGATCCTTCACTGAATTAACAGACAGCGCTCTTGTGAATCATCTTCTGACTCACTTGCTAAAAATAAAACAAATATTTTTGGTTGCATAAAAGAAAATCTTACTGACCACAAACATTTAAACCTTTTGTGAATACTGTATGTATAGAAAAAAATACTTAGTAGGAAATACTGCATCCAATTAAATCCACAAAAATATGACAAATTAGGTGCTATATCAAACAGTAAACATCACCCACTACAGAAAGTAGTTTAACAAGGACAAATCATAACACCTTGAATCTCCTTAATAAAGCTTTCATGATGTTCAATGTATTCATCATTACCCAAAGTCTGCTCTCTCAGCTCAAACTTCACAGAATTTGTCATTAGTGCAAGGCTAAACGGTCAATGCGCCACTTCTCCTATTTAGACAAGCGATCCATGAATAAAAAGTAGATCTGATGTCTCATTGCGTTTTTAGGCCTCATTAAGGCCATTAACCTTATATGAATTTTAATGTCAAAGAACAAGTCACTTGGTCTCCCATTGCGTTTTAACAAATACATTTCATAGCCTTTCTGCAAAAAAAGAAGAACTCACTATTCTCCTTTTCTAAGAAAAAAAAACACTGATATCTGATGTAAGATGACAGTAGATGAAATTGGTTCCCGTAAACAGGATTACGACGTAGGAAATGTATCTGATTTACATCGGCCTGTTGATTGTTTTCTGGGGTTTGTTGAGGACATCCACCTCAAATGACAATGAGCGTCACATGCTAATCGCTGATTCAATGCTATACAGCAGTGGTAGGATGTTTGATTCTTCTTGTGGGAATGCATTTGGTTCACTGCGGTGATTAGAAAGGTAAAGGGACCAAAAAAACCAACGCATGACCTTTCTACATATCTGAGACAATTAAACACCCCCCACACTCACACACCCTCGACTGTCCTTCATCCTCCGCTCTCTTTCCCAGTGACCTGCGCTAACCTGTTCTCATCTCTCTTCACCCAGACAGGAAACAGCATTGAGGGGTGCTGGTGGATCCAGCCCAGAATCTAGACCAGCTCCACAATACAGGCCACCACCCCGAGCACCAGCCTGCCCCCATCAGACCGAAGCAGGGGGCACATCCTGTGTGAAACCACATTCTTAACTAGCATCACACTGTAAATAAATGCTTTCTCTTTTATTTGCTCTCTCTCTCTACTTCCGTCAACTGTCACAGCCTGTGCCTCCAATCACCTTCGAGTCCAAACAGGAAAGTGAAAAGAGAGGGGAGAGATAGGAGATATGGGCGTTAATTTGCTGCTCGCTGCAAGTTGCTCTGGTGTTTCCTACACACACACACACACACACACACAGCTGGCTGGGACTTCATCCCGGACTTGTGTTCTTTTCCTGATACTCACTGTTACGACATCGACCCACTGCCGGCCAGTGAAACAGGAAGTTAGGAAGCTAGGTGTAACAAAGCTTTTGTGAAGGGACAGTGACTAAGACTGAATAAACTCCACTAAAGCAGTCATTAATAACAGACTGATCTGTGTTTATATTGCAGAGCTAATCTAACAGAGAAAGTCACAAATGAGATTCTCTTTAATATCTCAATTGTTACTCCTACAAAGTAATGAGTTTAAAATGAGAGGAACTGAAGATGTTTGCCTTGCTGATTTTTCTCTTGAGAAAAAGACTAATATTTGACCTGTCGCAAGAGTTCAGCAGAGTGTCAATCACTCTTAAAATTAAAGGTTCCAAAAGGAGGTTATCATTGCAATGAAAGAGAACAGTTTTTCACAGAACCATTTTTTTCTTAGTGTTCAGAACATCAATAGTCTGAAAAAATAAAATAAATAAGTGTGCAATGGAAACATCCATGGATGTTATTGCAAACGTAGATTTCAATAACAAACCTTTTTTAAGAGTGAATGTCTCAAAATATGCTCAGGATACAATCTTCATGAACCTTTAAAATTGTCCCTTGTTTCTATTTAAAATGTTCTATTTTAATGTGCATTTACCTCATCTATATGTGCAGTGCACATATCACTAGGAAAGAGGCGAACTCACATTCGTGTTGCCAGATCTTGCAAGTAAATCAGTGAACAAGAACAAGACCGAAATGTTGCTCACTTTAATAGCTCCATAAACTGGATCGCTTTGAGTCGAGCTGAAACAAAAAGACCAAAAACTGAAATTATTATTTTTAAACATTTCACAGTTTCTGAAATGAGTCGTGTTCCCTACACACACAGAGCGATAATTTAGGGACTCGTTCTCACTTTTACAAGCTGTTTTCACTCCTGAGACTTTACAGTGTACATGTGGCGAAAAAGCGAATGTATATTTTTATTTAGGAAAGACCTCTGAAACCAGTCATTACTTGAAGTTCTCAGTTATGTTTCATTTACGTCTCCTGAAGATATTAAAGGAACAATGTGTACTTTAGGTATTTTATTATTTAAAATCAAAATTTGTGTTCATAAATATGTGATGTGCCAATGATCTGACTTTGAATCTTAATATCTTTGTATCTTAATATAAATGGAACAGATTCACGGAGGCTTCCATGTAGTTCCACCATCTTGAAAAACTATAATAGCAGAGAAGGACAAAAAGTACTAATCCAGCCTTTCCACAACGCGTTTTCATTCAGAGCCAGCGTCATTGCCCCGACAAGTTTCACAGTCGTAATTCATACTGTAACATTCGTTTGTTCGTTGCGTCAAGTAGCGGTTTGTTTGAAATAACAAACCTGTTCACTCGAAAGGAACACTCGACGAAGTGCTATTAGAAGACATCCTGTCATAGCTTTTTGGTACATAACGGCTACCGTAGATGCAACATGCATTTGAAAAGCTAGGCGCTGAAGAACGCTATTCGTTTGAATGCAAAACACAATTTCACCGCTAGATGGGAGAAATTCCTACACAAATTCCCTTTAAAGACCTTTCTATGGAAGAGGATTAGGGACAAGCAATAATAAAAAAATAAAACCATCTCGAGATTAAAGTCATTAGAATGCGAAATTAAACTCGTTAAATTTCGAGAAAAGGAAGTCGAAATACAATCTTGAGAAAAAAACTCATTAAATATCGATAATAAAGTCGTTGTGTTTAGAGAGAAAAAAATTCGAAATACAATCTTGAGAATAAACTGATTAATTTTCAAGAATAAAGTTGTGTTGCAAGAAAAAAACTTGATAAATTGTGTGAAAAAAGTCTAAATAATCATGAGAATAAACTCGTTAAATTTCGAGAAAGGAAGTCGAAATACAATCTTGAGAATAAACTCATTAAATATCGATAATAAAGTCGTGTTCGGGAAAAAAAACTCAAAACACAATCTTGAGAATAAACTCATTAATTTCCAGATAATAAAGTCAGTTGTTTCGAGAAAAAAAAACTTGAAATACAATCTTGAGAATAAACTGATTAATTTGAGAATAAGAAGTCATGTTGCGAGAAAAAAACTTAAAAATGTGTGTGAAAAAAAGTCGAATAATCGTAAGAATAAACTCGCTTAAATTTCTAATAATAAAGTCTGTGTTGCGAAGAAAAACAACTTGATAAATTGTGTGAAAAGAGTCGAATAATCGTGAGAATAAACTCATTAAATTTCGAGAAAGGAAAGTCGAAAATACAATCTAGAAATAAACTCATTAAATATCGATAAGAAGTCATGTTTCGAGAAAAAAAATCTTGAAAAGTACAATCTTGAGAATAGAACTAGATTAATTTTAGATGACTAAAGTCGTTTTGCGAAGTGAAAACTGTGATAAATTGTGTGAAAAAAGTCGGTAATAATCGTGAGAATACAACTCATTAAATTTTGAGAATAAAAGTCGTGTTGCGAGAAAAAAACTTGATAAATTGTGTGAAAAAAGTCTAAATAATCATGAGAATAATCTTAAATTTTGAGAAAGTAAGTCGAATACAATCTTGAGAATAAACTCATTAAATATCGATAATAAAAGTCGTGTTTGGGAAAAAAAACTCAAAACACAATCTTGAGAATAAACTGATTAATTTCGAGAATAAAGTCGCTGTTGCGAAGAAAAACTTGATAAATTGTGTGAAAAAAGTCGACAATCTTGAGAATAAACTCGATTAATTTGAGAATAAAGTCATGTTGCGAGAAAAACAACTTGATAAATTGTGTGAAAAGAGTTCGAAATAATTCGTGAGAATAAACTCATTAAATTTCGAAGAAAGGAAGTCGAAATACAATCTTGAGAATAAACTCATTAAATATCGATAAAAGAGTCATGTTTCGAGAAAAAACTCGAAATACAATCTTGAGAATGAACTGATTAATTTTCAAGAATAAAGTCATTTTGCGAGAAAAAACGTGATAAATTGTGTGAAAAAGTCGTAATAATCGTGAGAATAAACTCATTAAATTTTGAGAATAAAGTCGTGTTGCGAGAAAAAAACTTGATAAATTGTGTGAAAAAGTCGAATAATCGTGAGAATAAACTCGTTAAATTGAGAATAAAGTCGTTGTGTTTCGAGAATAAAAGTCTAAATGAAATGTAGAGAATTACACATTTGATCAGTGTTCATTGTAGCCTACTGATAAAGGATATGGCAGAGTTGAATCACTAGTCAAGCTATATTTTAGACTTACTATCAACTTTAGCAGTAATGTAGTGCATTAAAAGGGTCACTGAATTTGCCCGTGCAGAACTTTACTGATAAAAGACGTTTGAGCCGTCACTTGAACAACGAACAGCGGTGGTCCAAATGCACTCTGGCAATGGACAGCTATGGTCAATTAAAATCATATGTACGTTGCCAATGGCTGTATGGTGACAGTCGTTACATTCTGTGGAGACAATTAGTTAGCTAATTCGAAAACTTCATAAAAACAGTTCCTAGAATAGGAGGGTGTCCCAAGAGCTCCGCACGGACATGGGGACCGAAAATGATAATGTGGTGTGGCAGCAATGCAAAGGTTTTTACGAAGTAACCATGAAGTCAGTTTCTCGAAATAGGACTTTATTCTCTAAATTTACCAAATTTTTACTTCTAAACACAACAACTTTATTCTCAATATTTAATGAGTTTATTCTCAAGGTTGTATTTCAACTTTTTTCTCAAAATTTAACTAGATTTTTCTCGAAACACAACGAATTTATTCTCTATATTAAATGAGTTTAATTTCAAGATTGTATTTCAACTTTTTTCCCCTCCAAATTTAACGAGTTTAATCCTGCATTATAATCCATATACGTTTCTTTCTTGTTTATCTAGAAAGAAAAAAAAGTGTGAAAATGCATGACTAATTTACTGATTCAGGACTGACCAGGAATGACATATTCAAAAATGAACAAAAGCAGATTAATTTATCAGATCAAATCTTATTACAGACAAGTGAATTAAGAGAAACATTAATTGATAAATTGATGGGAAACATCCAAATTTGGATGGGAAACAAATTTGCTACAACTACAAGGACCTACAACAAAGGGGTTCATAAAATCAGCCCTGAGTGAGACGGACACATCCTGCATTAGCCTATGGTGTGTGTTACACAGAGGCAATTAAGGCAGGCTACTGAACTAATGAACTTTTTAGTGTGTGTGTGTGTGTGTGTGTGTGTGCTGTGTTAAGTTATGAAGCCGTATGTTGAGCCACAGCTAAATGAGTGTTGAGTTTCGGTTCAGACGGCTGTAGGCCCAATGTCTGCGTGTGTGTCCGGTCCTGTGGACAGCAATCAATAAGCAGATGCTTGGAAAAAGAAAAACATCACACAGTACTTGCATTTCCATGCCTGTCGGGTGGTCTTGAACTGTGTGTGGGGGGCTTTTAGGCTGTTGTTAATTGCACAGCCACAAATATGCAACTGGCCAAAAAATGATTCAATCTGTACTTAATTCGCTAAACAGCATTTTTCTGCTTGACTGACTGATGGGCAATGGTACAATTACAATGATTTGCTTAATCTATCTGTCAAACCAATCCCAGAGGATAATTTTATTGCTCAAGGGTTGCTCTCTCTCTTTTTTTTTTTTTTTTTTGCTCCAGAGACTTGGTTACTCTTCAAAGTTCAACTTTGTCTGAAATGTTCCTCCATGAAAAAAAAACAAAAACAAATGAAATTGTCATTCAGTAAATGCATAGAGCTAAAATATTAAAGTCGATTGAATAGGTCAGATAACGTGATTGGTGGGAGAATTTTATGAGAATTTTTGAGATCATATTGAAATCTCTAACTTTTTGTATAGTATGGATTGAAACTATAGAGCAGTAGTTCTCAACAAGGAGGCAGAGGTCTCAGATGACATAAATTGAATAATTAATTTAATATATTAACATTACCAGTTTCAGTTAAAAGAAAAGTTTGGAAAAAAGCCATTTTGTCATAATTCCATTGAATATTGTGTTGGACAATGGATTCAAACAGGTTGAGATGAGAATCTAAAGCAGATAATGTACATATAATACTTCTGGGGTGTTTATTAGGAGACAAATTCTGACCATCAGGGGTCAAGTCCCTTTCCCTTTAACCTAACTACTGTGAATGAGAAATAAAGAGATGTTATAGAGATCACAATCATGATTTCTCTTTCCTATAGGATGAAATTTGCTTTTGATGAGCATCAAGGTCCAATTTAATAGTTTTCTCTATCACTTTACAATCAGATGAACAAAGAAAATCATTGTCAGCAAAGTGAGATGTTAATCACTGAAGGTGAGAATATGTGATGTCATTTTGGGCTAGTCCAACTCAAGTGCAGGGGTATGCTAAGATTGTCTAAAGTTTATTAGCCAGAAAAGATGAGGAAATGGTAAGATCCGTTTTATTGTTGCTTCAAATTAACCTTCAACTCAACACAAGTTACAATGAATTATGGTGAGAAATTAAAGCATGTGATTCATTTTAGAAACTAGTTACTAAACAAATAATGAGAAATGTAGTAACTAACTTTTCAAATATTCTGGAGAGAAGGAGAGCTGTGTTTTACAACATGAGTGGTTGCTAGAGGTGTAACTCACGGTTCAGTTTTTATCGCGATTTTAGGGTCATGGTTTCAGTACGGTATGTGCTGTGTTCAGGGAAAAAGGGACTACTGTTTTAAAAAAAAATAACAAATACAATAGATCATTGATACAAATTGAATAAACAGTTCTTTTCAGCTTTTTCGGGTATCTAACAGTAGTTTTCATCAAATGTAAACCAACATTGCATATAATCTTCACTGTATTAATTAAATAAAGATTTATTATTTTTGAAGTTACAAAAGCTATTCAGTCAAGAGTAGTATGTGAATTTCTTGTCTTTTGTTGTTTGATTAACATTAAAAACACAAACAGCAGGAATATTTAATAAGCTGCTCTCACTGAGAGATAATGTATACATGGTTTGTATTTCTCGACTGTTTCCGTTCACTTAAAGGTGCTGTATGCCATTTTTAGCGGCCTCTAGCGGTGATGTTTCAGAATGCAACAAGAACGCTCGTACTCGTGTGCGTGATCGATCTCAAGAGCGAGCATTCACTACCGGCCACACGGAGACTTTCAACGCAACGGCGAAATAATCACACAACATGCTGGAAACTAAGGTAAACTCCCACAGCAGGTACAATAATAGCCTACTTTTATCAGTCTCGACGTTGAGCTAATGCTCTGTGCTCGTCCATGATAAGGTTACAGAAACTGCATTTAGCCAACATGTGATGTTATATCTAAAGTCATTTTTTGTGATTAACTGTTTTCTACATACAATCATCCTACATAATGTAAAGAACATTCTGTGAAAATATAACCTTGATATCTTTAATATTGACTGAGTAAGGCTATGTCAAAGATTTGCTGAATTCTGACTCAGAAAATCATGTTTTGCAGAAATTCCAATTTTAAAAAAAGCTTATTTTTAAAACTGCAACACATTTGATCCATAATTATTCTCCATATGTGCCATATACCACATTAAAGCTGAGATTCTTCCTTTTTTAGTGATATATGACACATTTTTGGGAAAATTCTTAAAGTTTTATAAAACAGGCCTATTTATTATGATGCGCATGTCCGAAAAGCTAAAAACATTGAAACGAATGGGGCCATCACAAGAGCTTGATTGTAGCAACAATTATCATGTCAATTCAGTGGAATGATTTGTATAACTTTATTAGTGAAATGAAATATCAGTGCAAATATAATATCAATAATGTATCAATATCAATTAATTAACATGTAACATTTCGGCAGAAAATCTCATTCTCTTACTGGGCCACGGTGAAACGTTGAGTAAATCTGGAGTAAAAAAAAAATAATACAAAATAATAATAATTCAAGGGATAGTTCACCCAAAAATTTGAATTCTGTCATTATTTACTCCGCCTCATGTTGTTCCAAACCAGTTTCTTTCTTCTGCTGAACACAAAATAAGATATTTTAAAGGATGCTGGTAACCAGACAGTTGGCGGCACACATTGACTTCTATAGTAGGGGGAAAAACACAAAATCATCTTTCATAATTTATTATGAAAACCTTTTCTAATCTTGACAAAATACATATTGTCAGAAAGGTCTGAGTCTCAAGGTTCCATATTTAGTGACAGAAGTGATATTTGGATAGAAATTTATTAATTTGTTATGGCAAAATGCATACAATTAAATTCAATGGAATTCAATGGCACCCGGTGGCTATTTTTGGTACTACGACTAAACAAAATCTCATGGGAACTTCAATTTTTGTGATATCAACTTCAAATTTGGAACACAACTTGGTTAGATATATAGCTTTCATTTTATAGTAATTTTATAGTAAAACATATTTTGTAAAATATTTATTTCATATTAAAAATATATATTAATAAAGTATATTTGATTTACTGTAAATTATAACTTCCATAACTTTTTCATACTTTAATTTTTTGAAGTGCTTTCACTTTAGTAATAATCTGCTGATTGTTTTCTTTAAAACAAGACCAAACTTAGGTCTATATTCCAAAGCATTCTTGAATTACAACCATTTAAGTTTGTATAGTGCATTTTAATGTCAATTATCAAAAAGGGGGGTGACAGGTAAAGGGTTAAACTGACTCATTTCCAACCAACAAATGTAATAAACATTTAAATCCACTGTTTGCATCATAGTTTGAATTCTGTGTTAGCATTACATTGGCTGAACACTGACAGTATATAAGCCTACATATTCAGCATTAAAAAAATTATAATGACAAAAACTTGCCGTCAAATTCCTCGTCAGTTTCGTCAAAGAATGTGTCCTGTTCATGATCACCATTATCCTCCAGAAAATAATCCGCTATAAAACCACTTAAATCGTAATTTGGGCATTTCCACCGAGATTAATATCTAACAAGCTGTTTAAGCAATCAGACATTTTACGTTCCTGCACATGCTTTGGTGCTGCCATGTCAGATGTCAAAACGACGCAGTTAACAGTTAATCCAACAAACGAATTATATTATTGACACTTATAAGACACAAATAAAATATAATATAATAATATTATTGGCAGAATACAGAGCTACAAAACACATAAGCTATTTTTATGGCTATGACTACTTTGACGCTCTTTTATTCATAATTAGATTCTGCGACTTTAAGCATAAGCCGTTTCACTAACTGTATTCTTATATCTTTCACAATCAGCAATGTCAACACAGGTGAATGTATAATATGATAACGGAAACGGTTGGTGAACTAAGACTGAAGAGTTTCAGTGTATTGGTAAGATCGTAGGAAGTGACATTACTGTACTGAATGTGTCTGGAAATGTGTATTATAAACAATATGATCAGTAGTGGATGAGTGACGTTAGTCAGTAGATCTAGTAAATAACATAGGTTACATCCTAATGCACCCACTTTTTGTTATCCTGGAACATTCTTTTGTATTCAGGTCATGTTTCATGTAGTTTACCTTGCTATTTCACTGAAGTTTACTATGTTGATCCGCGTTTTCAGTCGCGAGATTCAAGTTTTGCCTGAGTCGATCAGATTCAAGTTTTGCCTGACGACTGACGAGCTTGAGCAGATAATACTTTTTTTTTTTATATATATATATATTTATGTGAAGTTTGTGTTGAGTCTGTGTTGTGCTGGAGGCAGGACGTTTTGGGGGTTATCAGACTCCATGTCGTCAGATGAAGTGCCGTTGGTCGCATAGACTGTATATGAGGATAGAGAGGCTCGGGAGCGCGCATGCACGTCACATCTGATTGATTTCGCAGGAAATCCAACCCGGAGACCTCACTTATAAATATGAATATTGGCCTTCAGAGGTAATAGCAAAACCCGAAAAGTGGATTATTGCAATCTGTGATTACAACCCCTTCAAACACAGGCAATAAAAATAGGATTCATTTTATAAAAAAAGTTACATATAGAACCTTTAAGACATAACTTATGTTTGCAAGGATACTTGACAAGACAGGAAATAATTTCTGTGTTCTAAACTCGATATGTGCGCGCTGTCCGAGACCCGAGAGCATGTACACGTCTTCCTACAGCGCACCAGAGTTCTTTGACGTCTTGTGCTTGAATTTTTAAATTGGCCAGGCTTAAATAAAAATTTTGGTTAAACACAAATAGCAATGTGTGCTGTTCAGGTCTTTCCTGCACTTGCGTAAATGTCACATATTACAGCATGCGGTACTCGCAAAAAAACACGGTTTATGGGGAATTAGTTAATTACATTTATATAGCTCTTTTCTCAGTACTCAAAGCGCTTTACAGGGGAATCTCCTAAACCAACACCAATGTGCAGCATTCCACCTGGGTGATGCGACGGCAGCCATATTGAGCCAGAACACACACCAGCTTATTGGAAGAGAAGAGACAGATTAATGAAGCAAATCAGTTTATATGGGAATGATTAGGAGGCCATTTTGATGGACAGAGGCCAATGGGAATTTGGTTAAAACCCTACTCTTTTTTTCGAAGGCAATCCAGGGATTTTTAATGACCACAGCGAGTCAGGACCTCGGTTTAACGTCTCATCCAAAGGATGAGAGAGAAAGCACATCCATTGACAGAAACAGCCTAACTCTTGTCTGTTTTACACTTTATTCTCGACAAACCGTATTATATGGCGCTTTTCCACTGCTGGTTCGGCTCGCTTCGTTTTCGTTTTAGGGGTTATCCGTTTTGGGGTACGACTCGGCTCGACACAGCACGGCTCAATTTAACTCGGTTGCTTTTCCACTGCAGTTAGTACCGCTTTAAAGTGGGTGGGATTAAAGACTGATCGAATAACAGCGGTGGCTGTTACTGGCTATTTAAATCTAGCGGGTTTGGTTTCTCGTGTCGATGTCTATTGGTCGCAAATACAATGACACTGGTAGTGACGATTCTGTCTGACCAATCAGTGACCTGCAGTGTTTCACGTCACATTTTAGTACTGGTACGGTACACTTGGAACCTTAAAGGTGCTATCAGCGATTGTAGTTGATGTGACTTGTTTGTGTTTGCATCTTCCATATTCACTATTTCTGGCCTGACATCGCTGATAGCACCTTTAACAGACCAGGAACCATTTAAAGCGAGCCGAAGCGAGCCGTAATGTACCATGCAGTGGAAAAGTGCCACAAGTGAGCCATACCGAGCAAAGCCGTACCGTACCATGCAGTGGAAAAGCACCAAAGCGTGCCGTACCGAACGAATCGTACCATGCAGTGGAAAAGCGGCAATACGATGCGTATGCATCGTTAGATTTGAGATGAACCACGATGCAAGTGCATGCCAAACCATGGGTGAAGAACGGTACGATTTTTACTGAGAACCATCACACCCCTAGAAGTTACCAGGGTGTTCTGGGTGGTTACCAAACTATTCTTTTTTTACTTATGTAAAAAAAAAAGTGGTTAAAACCAGTCACAATTCAAGTATATTTTCAGCCATTTTATAGTCTGGCAGACAAATAAAAAAAACTCTAAAACAACTGCACGATTTGTAAAAGGAATCATTCCTATGAGACAGAATCGGTCACATCTAGCTCTCAGAACAAGACTAAATGACTTCTTCATGAATCAAACTATACTTCTGGAATTTAACTCACAAAAGGTAAGCAGCTCAATGCAACAGGTGAAAAACAACTTATTTTGATCTATTCCACACACAAATCCATCATAAGAATTTAAAAGACTTGCAATATAGCATGTGAGTCATATGGACCATGCTTTTGATACTTTCACCTTTCTCTGTGACCTTTTTGAAACTCGAAACCACCAGTCCCCATGTGAACTATTTGCATGGGAAAGAACAACCAGAAGAATAAAGAAAAAAAAACATACAGGTTTGGAACAAAATAAAGGTGAGTAAATAATAAGAGAATTTTGCATTTTTGCATGAACTACTTCTTTAAATATGATAACGTATGGAGGAACGGTCCTGGAGCAAAACCGGTGGGCAAATGCACCATCAGCAGTTGTGCAAGTCAAATAAGGAAGGGAGGAAGAAAGAGAATGAGAGAGAGAGAGATAGAGAGACACCCCTAAGTGCTTTCTCTCGCTGGCACAGAACAATGATTCACGCCATTGCCTGCTGTATCCCACAAATGAGGCATTACGTACAGCCGTAACTGCAGGAAATACGTCCTCTCTGTTTCCTCTCAACACTCATTTCTATCCCATCCTTCTGTTTTCCTCTTATTCATCCTCCACTTCACATTGTATCAGGAGCAGGCGGAAGGTCTCCCGCCACGACGGGCTGCAAAATAACAACTGTCACCTTCAGCACAATTCATTAAAGCAATTTGAACGTTGCCGCCTTCCAACGTAATTTTTATAATTGAAATTTAATTCTACCTACGATATTATTTTTTGGAAGGAGGGGGTTAATTGACATTTGTGGTAATTAATTGCCAGGCAAGAGAAGATGTTTATGTGGAGAAAGTTAAAAACAAAAAGTGGCACGGAGAGCAAAAGAGAGGGGACGGCGTGCTGAGAAGGTCTCATCATCACAGCCGTCCCTCCTGCGGATTAAAGGAAAGGAGAAGGATGGAGGGATGGAAGGAGCGACTTCACCTCGCAGTCGGGGATTTAATTGTGCAAGGATTCCATTACCTCGGCACAAATGTCACGTTCGCTTTTGATCAGGGGCAAAGGCAGGGACTGGCACCGTGCCAAGTCCTCACAGCGCAGAAAAGTGTTCTGCCAGTCGTAAATATACAAGCACGCTCACACTAAGCTGCAAAAGTGAAAAAGACAGGAAGGCTCGTGAACGACGGAAGAGAGTAAGTGTGAACGGACAGTGATATAAAAAGTGAGGCAAAGGTAGGCAAATGTGCTGAAAGTAAGAAAACAAACCCCGCGCAGACAAAAAAATATATATTTTGAGAAAGTTTGGGGTTTCAGGATGACTTTTCTCGTAGACATAAGAGATCTGTTTAATGTGTTAGGATTTTTTTCTTCTTCAAATTCTTCCAAAACTAAACACTATGTCAACAAATGCTTTTTTTGTTTGTTTCCATGTACATTTTTCTATGGCAATTTTATGAGAAATGTCTGAGACGAAGTTGATATTAAATTGAAGTGCATGTGGAAAAAAACAACAACATTAAGTCTTTTTGGATATGAGAGAACAATTAAAAAAAAACATCTGTGTAGTGAAATACTGTTCGTACATTCGTTATTACTACAATGCAAAGCAAAAAAACAATAAAAAAGATGCAGCACAGCAGATAATATTCACCCGTGTGGTTTCAAGGAAGAAAACTGAAGATAACATACCACAGTCACTTGTTTGGATGAGATTGACATTCCATTGTTCCAATCAGAATTCAGAAAAGGGAACACAGGGGCGGAACCATTGGTTCACGGTGCAGCCAGCTCAATCTGAAATACAAAATGAGTAAAAAAAGACAAGAGAGACACAAGTGCATATTAAGATCAGCAAAATTACAAACAGGAATTGATACCATTCTCTAAAGGTGGGGGAAGTCCCTTAAATTCACTCAACCCACATAAACCTGGATGATGACTCAAATGAGAAAGGAAAAAGGCAAAACGCTGATGAAATCCAACCACAAATGCTTAATTTGGTGACAAATTAATTCCAGAGCTGACCTAAATGCATCTTAGCGCATTTTGAGATGTTCAACGGCAAGCATTTCTGACACTTGTGATATTTACACAGAGCATCTGATAATCAGCTCAAATCTGCAGTGCTGTTCTGATGAATGGTAGTGACGAGAGGGACGACTCATCTGAGAATGTGCTGCGGCCACACACCACTTGACAATTCTCTGGAACATTTTGTCAGATCCCGTAAGTCTGGTGAACACGTAAGACCAATCAGCATCAGTGGAGGTGATTTGCATAGTAAAATGCTTATAGCAGAGGTCAGCAGTTACTCAAGCGTGTTGATGTCTAACTACATTTTACCATTTATATTTCAAACATTTAAATTTGAAGATGTAAATACATAAAATATATAAATTCATAAATACATTTATACTGCACACACACATATTTATATTTAAAAAAAACTCCCACATCAGGACATTAAGATATGAATAATTTAAAAAAAACTACAAAACTACAAAACTCAAAAAATTCACAGTCTGCCCCCAACAGGCCCAATAAAAATCAACCCTTGCATTACAGCTCATCTCCATGTAATTCCTCTGCATGGAATTCAGCAAACTCTAACCCCCTTAGTTGGCCGCATTCCTCTGTTCCGTGTTGGGCGCTGAGCAGTTTCAGGATAAGAGCCGCTCTGATTAGCCGCCGCGCATTCTTGTCATTGCTGCAGAAAATACACCATCCCAAAAGACCCCTCGCTGGTATTCTTTATGACTCTCACATCACTGAAGCTTCCAAAATAGGGAGTTTAAAAGGAGCAATAGGACATAGCTACAGGTATAGAGAGATAGAAAGAGAGGGAGGAGTACTGTAGTATTTGAACAACAGCTAGAGCACATGAAAGTGAAAGAGAGGTGAAAACTACTCCAGGATAAAGATGGATCATCCAAACTTCCTTGTAAGTGAGGAAGTGACAATAAAAAAATAAAATATAATATAATAAAAAATAATAAAATAAAATCAATCACCCACATTTATATAAACCTTTAAGGGCTAACTAAAACTCCTGGTCAGAGCCTGACTCCACCCACTGGCAATATTTGAAAAATGCTGAAAAAGTGGGCAGACCCCAGTGGAGATAGAGGAGACGAAATAGATGCTAAAACACTCTATCCTGGTTGTTTTCAATACTCACAATTCCAACTCCTGACTCGCTACATTGGTTTAGATGAAAACAAGCTGGTTTTTATACTGCCAAAGGGCGTAGCTTCGTACCAAGAGCGGTGAGCTGAAACCTGCGTACATCACGGAAGTGCGGAAAAACCAATAGGAAAATTCAACTGCAGTAGCCACCGTTCAACCTGAAGAGGGCAGCACTAAGACGTTTTTACACCATATATTGTAGAAATAAAACACTATACACAAATGTCAAAAAAGTTACTCGAATCAATGATTGGTATTAATAAAGATCCATTCTTACATCTCAATAAAGAGGCTACATGAATTTTCTTGAAATTTAAAGCTCGCGACTGACACCACGTTTATTTTCGTTTATTGTTACCTTTTATTGTTACTAAAAAAAGTTGGTTTATGGTTTAGTTACTCTTTAAGTCAAAATCGCAACATCTTTACCAACAGGAAGTAGCAATAAAACAAACATGATCTTTGTGGCAGTGGCAGGACACTTGAAAAAAATTAAATCTGAATACATAACTGTCAAAAAGACCACGTAAGATTAGTCAGACGCCTGAATCGTCTCACTTAATTCTTAAATGCGCAAGGCAACCAGTTTATACGCACATATTTTATAGTTCTAAACTTATGTCGCAGCAGTTAAATTTGTACTGTAGCTACTTTTACTACTAGACAAACCTGATCATTTAATTTAGAATTTACATTTAAACAGGCAATAAGTTTCTCCACCTGTGTCTTTCATACTTAAGATATTTTAATTGATTTTCTTGTTCATTATGTCTCCTCTGAGATATGGGGGAAACTGAGAACAGAACTTGATACTTTAAACGAAAACAAGTGAAAAATACATTATTTCTTTGAGATATCCAAGATTCTTTCTTTAATATGAATAAACTGACTAGCGAAGGTATTCAAACCCCTTTATTTTTTCACATTTTGTTATGTTGCTGCCTTTATGTTAAACTTCTTTAAATCAAATTTTTTCCCATTAATCATAATACTCCATACACCATAAGGATGAAGCAAAAAACATGTGAAAACTTTGAAACTTTAATAAAAAATAAAAAACTGAAATTACATTGCATAAGTATACCCTTTTTATAGATATAAACCTCAAATTTGGAAGACAAATTGTATAGATTTATGGCTTTGATTTTCTAGGTGGTTTTTGTGTTTTGAGTTTCATAAAATATATATAAAGTAATATATAGATATAAAATAACGCTCATAAATACATTTCATAAACATAAAGCTTTTTTTACTTATTCATTTATTTACTTTATTCATTCTTTACTTCAGCAATACATCTGCCAAGTGCCCTTTTTAAAATTCTAACCAAACTTAAGTCTGTGCTCCCAAGCTTCACATTTCTCATGTATGCAGACATTTGTGTCCACTATGTACCTACAGTATAATCTATTTAATTGATGCACTGGGGTTTAATGAACAAAGTTTGGAACAACCAGGGCTCTTCCTAGAGAACTATGCATAATATATTTAAACTCTTAACTCAGTGCTATGTACTTAGTTTCAGTTTTTCATTTCTGTTGTCACAGATCTGCTTTTTAATTTGTCATTATGGTGTATAGAGTGTATAGACTGATGTGAAAAAAGTAATTAAAGTCGTTTAACACAAGGCAGCAACATAACAAAAATGAATGATTATGAAGGGTTTTGATATTTCCACAAGCCACTGTATATAAGCTATAATGTATAACTGTGTATGCTTTACACAAATGGACTCCAATAACCAGTGTCCAAACACTCTCAAAGAACTGACCGATAATGCCACAACAAAGGATCCAAATACGTCATGTCAATGTAACATTATATATAGATATTTGGTAAGTTATCATACTGTAAATCTTGGCTTGAATTTGCAGCATGATAAAGAATAGCCTGTAGACTCGATGTGAATAAATGTATGTTCGATGTATGAACATAATATACAACCTCAAAGCAATAATAGCTTCCTCTCGGCAGCAACGAATTCCACAAAGGTTCTACTTCAGCTACTTCATTTTGGTGGCACACACTAGCTACCAATACAACACCTCTCGGCTTCTCCAACATGTGGTTTTGGTCCACACGTTTCACACAAATTGCCAGCCCTGTCAGGTCTCAGACAGAAACCAGTTACCAGCCACTTTGAAGTAGTTTGATAATTGCCAGTCATTTGTGTGTCAAATTTCCCACAGACTGCAAAAATACTAGAGAAAAGCTCACACTGTGTGTGATAAAATGTACTACACTCATGAGATTGTTTCTGCTTATATCAAAGATGTTGTCTACCCATTCCATCGCAATGAGACGCATAATCTAAAAAAACAGCAATTTAACCTGCTACTAAATATTTTACAAGACACGATTTTGCACAAATCAATAAATCACCGGGTGAGTTAAAACTCATTATAATATGCAAAACTGTTATCCACTCTAGCAGCAGTGGGCGTTTACTTCCAAGTCTTCAGTGCGAGACGCCCATAAAAACCGAAGCGCGTTTCAGCTAGGCTCAAAACTCAGGGTACAAAATAGCCTATTGCTTATTCAGTTTGATGTTTTGGAATGCAAAAACCAAGTGAACGTCATAAGTTGACCTCAGAACAACAATATAATAAAATTTAAAAAGCCAGTTCATGACCCCTTAAATAACTTTTTCTGGGGTTTTCTAAGGCTAAGCAATAGAGCAAAATGAGACCATGTACTTGATGATACTATTTTTGTAGAGCCATTACTTTACAAGTATAACAATAAGACATGAAATCATTAAAAATGCCTTCAGTTCAGGGTGTAATGAGTCAACAGAAAGCTTACATATTATATTAAGCTTGAATGAATGGAATCTGTATTGGTATCAGCCAATTGTATGATAAGAAATGGGTAGTCTGTATCTGCTGCAAAAATCCTGATCTGAGCATCCCTTATCTCCCCTCCTTATAAAGTCTCTGGCCCTATACAGTGAAAAATGGTTCTTGATAAAGACCGAAGCACCTCAGGTGCTGCAAAAAAACACAGAAGAACATTTATTGGTGGTGCTGGTGGTTTAACATCTCCAAACTTAATTATTAAACATCAGTTTGTAAACATCAGCCATAACTTAGCAACCAAATGCTCTTGCAGTCAACCACAAAAACTAGCATTGTGGTAACAAGTTTTGCAGACACAGTAAAATCTAATTTATACTGTTAAGTGTTCCACACACACAGTAAATACTCTTTATAGTGTGTTTTTATAGTTTTACTTAGGGATGCACGAATATATCGGCCACATTATCGGTATCTGGCCGATATCTGATAATTTTTAATGTTATCGATTATCGGCCCAACAAGAACATTTAGCCAATATCTTAAAAGCTGATAAATAATGTATTATTTCCTTGAGCTGAGGCACTTTAGATGTGCACTTTTCAACATGATGCTTTTAAATTGCTTGAAATACGATTGAAATCACTTTAAAAAAGGAAAATCCAGTTAAAGTGCAAAATGTACAGCGCAAGTCTTCATATCGGCTACACAACATTAAAATAAGAACATCATAATTCTGTTTGTATCTTGGCTTTTAATGAGGAAATTCAAAAATTGTCTAAAAATTTGGATTTAGATTTATTAGCCAGAAATATTAGTTATCGGCTTTCAAATATAGAGAATTCTATCGGTATCGGCCAAAATTGTCATATCGGATGCATGCCTAGTTTACTGCATTATCATACAAATGTGTCCGCGTTTCATCTACTCCTTGCATCTTGCACAATTATCACCCCCATGATTGTGCAGCAATAAAGAAGTGTGAATCCTGAATCTGGACCTCATCCTCAAGACAATGACCTACCAAAGAGCAGGACAATTTAAGGATTGGTCTGCCTGAGGCGGTCTCCGTTTTGCACCCGGCAGCACGGGAAGAGCCCGAGGAGATCGAGATGATTTAGAGCTCTTCTTGAAGACGTGCTGACAAGGTTAGAGGGTCAACACAGACATTAACAGGTCAGTGTGTGGCCCACTTGGGGACAATTACTCCTGGCCGCGCTAAGTGGACACTTGATTGGAACACGACAGTGCTCGGAATGCGCCATCCCTATAGATCAGCAATTCTAAGGACCATTTGAGGATAAAAAGCCCTTGTGATACGCGCCTTTATGGCCCAAATTCATCTTTCTTTGCGCTTTTAAAAAGAATGCAGGGCAGTGTGATCGAGGGGTTATTCTCTGGGCAGAAGGAGAGAGAAACATTAGAGAGAGCTTGCATCCTTTGATGCTTTCAGAGAGATCACACTAGAGCAAATACAAGGTGAGGGGTTGCTTAGAAGAAATAGTGAGATGGTTTATCTGGAGTTTAAAAGATTGTTTTCCTCAATCACGCTGAGCCTGTTAATATGTTTTGATTGTTTTGTTTGGGTTTATAGGCGATTACAAGCTGCGAATATAATTAAATTCCAAAGGAGAAATCCGCAGCATTTAAATTTGGATAATTGAGGTTATATGCACATCCAGTTATTGCTGTTATTTGTAAGGTGCTAAAACAATCAATTTTACTGCTTGTAATAAACTCTTGGGCTTGAACTTTTACACACTGGCATCTTACAGTACAGAGGAGTGATTGCAAAATCGAATGCAAACGGACAGATTTAAACTTCTCTCCAAAAGCCCAAACTGGACCACTTACTAGACAGCCAATTTATTATACTACATTTTTTCTAACTAAATTTTTCATACACACCAATGCAACAAACCAACAAATATATCTCCACCTACATGCTTCTTTCTTTTTTGACTTTCAATAAACTGTTAAAATGAGATTACTATATTGGCTCCCTTTCAATTCATTAGTTGGAATTTTAAATAAATTAGTCACACTCTACATGAAGTTCAACTGAAACTTGTTTGAAATTAAGAGGAATTTACTGAATTGTAAAGGAAAGAAAATCAACACATGTAATGCATTCGTGAAAAGCGAAGTGTTTTCCATCCTGGTCCAACTATTTTATTAAATATGATGTGATATATAAACTAAATACAAATCCATCTATTTCAACAGTCAAATTTAAATTGCATTTAATGGATTTAAATGCAACCGAAAATGTTCTGTTCTGTAAAACTATAAAGTTACAAAATGTAACAGGCTGCCAATGGGGTAAAAATTGTGATATGCAGTTAGAGCGTTCGTTTAGTAAAAAGCATGAGAAATGAAAACAAGGTCTTTGGGTTGTTTGTAAGCTGAGCTTGTATTGTGAGGTTTTCGGGCCTATGGATTGTTCGGATTGTTTACTTAAGTCTTGGCAGCAGAAAATCATCTCCACATTGTCCTGCTCCTGCTGTCGGCTCGGGACAGCATCGATTGCAGCTGTAGCACTTTAAGGGACATACAGAGGACACAGTTCACTTAAGTTTTGACAAATTTTGAGAATGAGAAGAGATTTCTATAACACTTCTTTTTGTATATTTTCCAGGCAAAGCACTGCCAATATTAGCATAGTTACTTTCAATTTAATTTGTCAATAAGGATATCAAAACATCTGAGGTACAGTAAAACAGCCAAACAACACAGGGCTCCAGACTAACTTTTTCCAGTGGTTGAACTGGTGCTACCAACTTTCTCAGTTGGTCGCACCAGTGTTTGATTTGGTCGCACTTCTTTTTTCTTCTTTTTTTTGCTACATGCCATGGGATTAATCAATGCATGCTGATGAACAGTGGTTTTAATGGACCAAAGCTAGCAAAGGCTTTCTGGGTTGCAGCATAAATACCTGTAATATATTACTTATTATTGCCAAATATCAGGATTTTCATGGATTTTGGGCAGTAATTTAATCGGAATCATTTTAAGCATTTTTATCTATGCATGCTATCTATCTATGCATCTGACTGTATCTGTATGTATCTATGTATCTTATGTATCTATGTATCTATCTGTATCTATCTATCTATCTATCTATCTGATCTATCTATCTATTATCTATCTATAGCATCATCTTTCTATCTTTAAAAATCAATAAACATTCAAAATACATGCATTACATTTTAAAAGATTATAGTATTATAATTAACTAATACCAGATTTTTCGTTATCGAAGTTTATGGTTGCAACCGAAATCTCACATTTCTTACCTTTTGCATTTTATAATAATTTCCTTTTCCAGTTTTGAAGCGATTACTCTCATCTAACCGCTGAAAAGACGTAGAAGGGGCACACTGTTTTCGAGACATTTTCATTCTTAATTTGTGAATTCGTAATTGGCGCGTTCCACCATCAGTGTGCAATGGGCGAATGAAGTCTAAGTTCGTCGATAAATAAACTGGCACGATGTCTTGCGGAAGAACACTGTAGCCGGAGCTACTTCTCTCCATTAATGTCTATGGCGAGTCCCGCAGGCACTGGGCAATCCGCATCCGAAGTTGAAGTCGGCCGGGATAAAATGGTCCGAATGTAAACAGCTTATTATAGGCGTACTGTCGTGATTCAGGATAAGTGAGAACACGGTTTTGGAAAATGGATTCAATGTAGCCTACTCGTTCATTTTGAAAACATAAGTTTACGAACTGCAGCAGCTGATACACCGGCGTTCTGTTGCGCAAGCGTCCACTCGCACAAATGCGACCACAAAAAATAAACACGCACATTTTTGGTCGCACTCTGGAACCCTGTAACACTGTTAATAGTGACCAAATTCAGAACAAAGACGTACATCACACTGTTCGGCATGAAAGCCATTGGCCTTTACCCAAGATTTCACTGTGAAACATTTTGTACAATCTGACAAGCAACAATTGTAAAAGACTGGAACAAAACAGCAGAGACCCATAGTGCGGCCCGCCTACACGCCACATGAAGTGTAAAAGTGTGGCAGAAAATAAGAGGTTGGAAGGTGAAACTGAGAAAAGGATAGAACAAAGCAGAAAGGGAAAGAAAGAGAGAGAGGAATAAAGGTATGGAAAGGGGTGCCGATGGAGTGAACACCATGGCATTGTCTTCCACGTTCCTAAAATGGATTTCGTTAAAAGACTATCTGAGTGAGGTGAAAAAAAAATCACTTATCCAAGTGCCCACTGGACTATCCCATTACCAACAAGCCCAAGCTACAGACATTTCCCTTTACCCTCAGCTCGTGCAAAGCCGAGAGCACTTGGAAAGTGAATGTCTTGCAAAAGGAAGCAGAGCTGAGGAAGCAAGCGTCTCCTCTTTTTACCACTCTCCCCTCCGCCCTCATTAACTGGGCTCTTTTCCAATTCATTTAGGAAGCCCCAAGAGCCTGCCTTCCCCTGGAATTTACCGAAATGACACAACATTAGCAGATTTGCATATGCAAAACGGTTCAAGCAACAGGCACTCGCTGCTCAATTGACCTATTGCTCTGTTGTGGCAAGCCAGAAGTTATTCCCGCGGAACAATTCTGTGAACCAAGTGGGCGTTCATGCGAGTGCCATACTGGGTAACACTTATTTAAGGCTGGCACAGAAGTCCCGTGGCAGCCCGCCTGGCGAGGAGGAGGAAAGGGGAATAAATTGCATCATTTACTTGAGCATCCATTTGCCGTTGTACCAGTTTAAAACTCATGACTGAAATAATTTGGTTATTCGACTGCCAGTTACCACTGTCATCCAAATGGTGCGGTGCACGCGACAAACGGCAAGACTGTCAAACGACACTGATGAAACAACAGGCCTGTGATGTTTAACCATGCCGAAATACATAGCATATTTACATCTGACAATCTATTTTTACAAAAGACTTGTCACTGAATTATGACAAACTTTTTATCCAAGCAAGTGGTTCTGAAAATGCCGAATAAACCAGGTGGGTTTGAAGGACCATCTAAACTTAAGGAGAAATAGTCGTTCTTAGAATGATAACTTCAGATGTCATATCTTTAATGCTTCAGAATTCATTTGAATGAAATTGAATTGAAATTGAATGTTTGTATTATTTTGTGAACCAACTTTGGGTTCTTGAAAGGCGCTATAAAGAATAAACATTATTATTCATTTGGTTGCATTTGGAGTTGTTTGTTAAAGGCCAGTTACTCCATTTTTGCTGCTAGTTCTGCTGATTGTTTAGAACGCTTTAATGCAAAACTGTGACACACTTGCTGGGCTTGCGAGCTCAGCCAAATAGTTGGTTAACGTGTACATTTGAGTGGATCATGAGCGCGAAGATGCCGAAAATCTGAATGCCAATAAGATTCAGAATGGAAAGAATTACTTTTAAAATAATATTGTTAATATCAGGACCTACGTCAGTATTTCTTTCACCCTTTATCTGATAAACAGTGTTACATTGTGTAAGAGAGATTATTTTGCTCCATGTGAGAATTCTAGTGTGAATCCTGAACACATATATGCCAAATGTTCTTCAATAAAAAAACATTTGCACAAAGCAAGTCGATCCACTTTTCCATGTTGATAAGAGCATTAAAATGAGAAAAAAAATGGGAACAAAAAGAAAATCAAGAGACATTTAGAATAGATAAAAATGTGCAATTAATTCAATTAATTGCGATTAATTGCAAGTTAACTATGACATTAATTCCAATTAATTGCGATTAAATATTTTTAATCGTTGACAGCACTAATATATATATATATAATTTTTGGGGCTGATATTATCAGTGGTGACCAAAAAAGAAAAAAAGTGTGGCCAAAATGTGTGGAAAAACATTTAAGTAGCATTACAATCCATTTTTATGAAAAAGAACTTATGTAACAAGAAGTAGTATGAAGTTTCTTACTGTTTCAGAAGTTCAATTGGCAGGTGATTGTAGACAGTATGCTTAAATCCCTTTTAGTCTTGATTGAGGTGTCTGAAACCACAAATATACAACCATCAACAGTCAATGTTGCAGGACAGAGGAATATTTTTTTTATGACTTTACCATCAATCAAGAAAAAGAAAAAAACGGTTCCACAATCTGAATTCAATTTAGGTTGACATTTGTTTTTGAATATGGATCAATTTTTCATTAATCAACGTGTAATTGCTCCAACCATTACACTAAATCATAGCAGCAAAAAAGGTATATGGTACCAATAAACTGCAAGTGATAAACCCTCCTGAAAGTATCCATTTAATCACTGTAAACAATTGTACATCAGAGTACACAGAAATGCACTCAAAATTCCTATCTCGCTGCTCTGTGATATTAAATCAAAAGATTGATTCTCTCATTTTCCAGCTTTGAGGTTTACTCAGCATTGGCCAATTGATCAATCCACGCTTCTGAAGATCCGAATCGTACATTATGCTCATTCACAACATCAAAATGCTTTTAGAGAAATATCCAGTAATCCCCAAGTTACATTTCTCAGCCCTCTTTTCTCAACACTTCGCTCTGCACAGAGAAACAAAGAACCAACAAATGGTGCTTGATTGTTACAGAGTTTGATTTTTCTTTTAGAGCTTGGATATCCCACCTGTTTGACAAAGTACAGGTTTTTGTCAGGAACTTTCTGGAACCTGAAATAAACGTTGTCATAGCACTTAAGTAAACATTTCAATTCGTATTGGGTAATATGGCGCACCAAGGAATAGAACCCCTGTATGGCAACTCGTGGATATAATAGCGAGTCAGTGTGTTTTCTAGCCTTGAGAGCACGTCAAGCACAGATTGGGCTGCATCCAAGAGCATCTTTCCAACAGCTTCTTGAAGTGAGGTTACAATGACTCAAAATGATTCACTTTCAGTTGGTTTCTCAAAGCGGCAAGCAAAAAAGGCCGTACGTGAGCGCTTTCATGTGAATGAGGCAGGTTTGATACCGAGATTACAGCGTGTAGGATAATTACCATGCTTTCATAATGATCCATCAAATGAGATCTTACATATCAAATAAGCAAGCAACACGTCAATTAAGACCACCAGAATTGCTTAGAAGTTCAAACCAGCAAACAGGCCACATTTTGGTATAAACACATACATACAGTTGTAAACAGAAGATCAAAGAAAAGTTCTCATGATTTTTTTTCCTCCTTTGAATTCATTTGAACATTCGATTGGAAAAAAAGAAACCTTCTCGCAAAACTAATTACCATGCAAGCTATGATAAGGTAATTAGTACTAAAGCCTGGTTTCCTGATTAAACATACTCTAATTGAGAGCATGCTGCTATTAAAGGGAGGAAACACTAATTTCCTTGGAGGGCACTTGACAAATGTCCCTTTAACAAAACACGACAAGCGAGACAAAACACACATTAATTACCAGTCAACAATATCAGCATCTACTCTATTCTTTTTCCCAGTGTGTTTCTCCTCTGTTTTTGAAAGTATTTAAGCATTGTAAATCATTTTTCAGAACTTTGTTACTTCTGATGGCTTTGGCAAGTCGGTAGAAGTTCTTCATGTTAAAGGGTACATATCATGCTTTTAAATCATTGATTTTTACTTATAAATCATTACATTTGTGGTCTATATAAAGCATAACTGCAATGCTTGGGTCTGAATTCCTCATTATTATAGCTCCACAGGCCCCTTTTCTACCCTTTTCTGATGTGCTTCTGTGAGCAAGTCGTTTCAATGCTGCCCCTTTAAATAAAAAGGAAGTGCGTCTTTCCCGCCCAGCTTTCCAGGTCGCTGAGTTCACGGTCAGCTCAACTCTCTGCGTTCGGCCATTATTGTAGTTTGATAAGAGATACGATTACTATAGCTTCAAAGAACATTTTTATTCACATGTTAACAAAATGTCAATAACGGAAGTCTTGTCCACCAAGCCTTACATATTCGAGCCAGAGCGAGCAATTTGAAAAAGATGACGACGAACCTGCAGAACAACGTCTTCATATGGAGGCAGGTGTGTAAGTTAACTATGTTGTGTTATGAGTGAAAGTTGACTATTTCTCTTGTTAAAACAAGCACACTAACAAGATAAATGTCTGATCTTACCACTAAAAATCTGTATTGATAATAAAATGATAACTTACGTTTAGAAAGCATCAGAAAACACAGCAGCTAAATGATAGAAGGAATTTACCCCTCATTCAGACGAAGTCGATTGGCAAACCCTTCTGTATACTGGCTGAGGTTGTTGAAGTGGCAATCCTTGAAGTGCTTCAGGTCACTACATCCAACAACCGAACATTTTGACTAGCCCTCTCGTAACTTCTGCATCATTGAACTTGGACTACAAAAATCGGAGCGAGAAATAATAATGGCGGACTGCTCGTAGTGTTGGACCGGTAGTCGATGTCCTTATTTGTCAGTTCCGCTGCAAATACTGTGACATTCTTGTTCAAAAACGTCATAGACAACAGAAAAATCTGAACAGGTTGAAAAATATGACCAAAACAGAATATAAAGATATAAACGAAGCACCTGAAGAGAATAATTTCATATTTTCTGTACTTATAAACACTCCAAATATACAACAAAATGCATTTAAGGGCTAAAAAAGTGGATTTTGCATGATATGTGCCCTTAAAAAATAAATATTATAATATTAAAATAAAATATTTATATATTACATTAAATATAAAAAACACATATCAATCTAAATATATATTTTCTAAAAATACAGTCTATAATAATATCCATTCATCATATTTCCTTTGGAGCAAATATGAACTACTGGCCCTGAAGTATGGACTTGAGATCATCTTAAAGTCAAGAGCCAACAATATAAAAAAAGTTTTGAAATGTCTAACATGTCATGATGAGCCAACCTGTGATGTTTAGATTTGATCATCTACATTTCTGTTATTTAGTGTAGCAACACTGCTCTGATTTCAGAAGTGCAAAAGAGGTTGATGTGTAAATTCTGATACTGACTTGGGTGAGAAAAACTGGTGTGAAGGTCTCCATAGCCAGCTGAGCTCATATTAAAGCATATGGCTCAGAGCTTCTGTACTAGTGCATGTCTTACATCTTTTGATCATGTGCATGTGTTTTTATGCATTTTAAACAAACATATTTTAATTTCTGCAATGTAAAATAAAAAACATTGCTGCTGTGAAATTATATATGTCGCCAAGATGATGTTTTCAACCTTATAAGTTATCAAAATTGAGTTTTTATAATATCAGATAAAAATGGGTTGAAAAATCTTGAAAAAATAAATGGTGTCAACCGGCAAGAGATTTTGGACTATTGCCGTCTATTGTGGTTAAGCTGTGTGTTTCAGTTTCTGAGTGTGAAAAGATGGAATTTTCTAGAAATGATCTAAAATGTTGTTCAAATATTTAAAAATAAGCATAAACAAAAGACAATTAATTTATATAAAGATGAATGTGAAAATTGATACAATTTATTACAACAATGATGGTCTCATTGTCATTTTTGTTAGATTTGTTATTATTGCCTCATTGTTGTTTTTGTTTGTTTAGTGTTGTGCAAGCAGAATTAGTAATAATAGATAATAATAAAATAAAAATAAACAAAGAGAGAAAAAATGTGTTATAGATTGGAAGACAATTATATCTGGTCTGGGCTAAGTTTATATATTTATTTTTTTTATAACTATGACATTAATGTGATTCATCGTGATTAAATATTCTGAATGTTTGACAGCACTAGTTTCTATATATTAACTCAATCCTAGCCTACAAGTTTTTACTATGGTCACAGTTAATGTTTTTTCTATGCTTACTTCTTGTCTTAGCTGATGCCTTTGTTCTTGTTGCATTGTGTTAGTTTTCAGCAAAATACTCTAAGTCTATTGCGTGCATCTAACTACAGTTGCATATGCACAGTCAACTGTCGACTGTGCATATGCAATAAATGCACAGTCGAATGATTGAATGTTCACGGACTGGCTTTGACTGTTCCAATATGGCGGACGGCTTATGTATAGCAGGCCATAGAAAAAGCCACTATTGAGACATCTATGCTTATTTTTGCTGATGACGACTGCAAAAGCAAGGAAAAGGAACCAGTGTAGACGACGTCAAATCTCATAAATATAGCAACAACAGCCATGACTGCTTCTAGACTCATACTGGATAACATCCTGATTAAACCTGCCAGATCCAACAAAAACAAAAGTTCAAGATGAACTGATTTTGGTAAAGACACTTATTTACATAGTCTAATAAAGGAAAATAAAATGTGATTTTTTCCCCCTATTATTCAGTTCATGGATCAAAGTGGATCAAAAACTTTCATCAAACTTATACATGGATTTTGAACAATACTTGGTCTTGTCTCATGACAACTTTGATTTACTTTTTTGATTTACTTCAAATGTTGACTACTGTATTTAGTAGCATCCATGGAACATGGGCAAATTGAGTGCCAATCACAGAACAGGACACACTTAACAAGTTTATGATGATTTAAAATTACTATCATCCAGTATGATTCCAAATAGTTTTTCCTACTAATGAAAATCAATATTTACATAGTATAATAATAATACATTTATTACACACATTTTCCACAAATTGCATATAAAATTCACATCTATCTGTCCTGCAACAGAGCAATAACCAGGTGGTCACCCAATGTGTATCAGTAGTATATTGGATCAGTGCATTCAATCTTAAAGTGACAGCCGCCTAATATATCTGCTGGCGTTAATGTTTATCGAACAAATTCATTGTTCTTGACTTAATCAATTTTGTTACTTTAAAAAGAATAAATGTATATTTAATTTGCAGTGAAGACTATGTAGGGTTTTTGTTACATTTGATTACACAATTTATGTAGTGGTTTATACACCTATATCTAGTGCTAGCAGTTTTCAGCTAGGTCATCTTTACATTATTTGTATTTCGTTCTATATGAGTTTCTTTGATAACATTTTACTGTTTATTTAATTTTCAATGAGCTTGAGCTTTATTTTTTACTTATTAATTTCATATATTTATTATTAATACATTTCACTAACTTATGTTAGTTATGCTAGTATTTATGAAATATCAACTTTTGATATCATTTTAAGCAAAAATTATTTTATTAGATTTTTTATTATTCGATTTTTTTTTTGACATTTTATTATTTTGTAAATGCCATTATTGTAAATAAAATCACTCATATGCGATACAAGATTTTGGTCATATCGACCAGCCCCAACTCCGAAATTCAGGCATTGACTACTGCTCTTCAGGGCTCAATGAGTGAGAAACTGATCCAAACGCGACTGATCCCAGCTTTCGAGCTGTCAACTTCAGCAGTTGGCCATGAAGAGGAACGTGTGAGTGTCACGCCATTTCAACAGCATTAATCCAGCCTTCTCTAATCCGAATACCGTTTGGATTTACGTTCCAATAAGAAGGGGACAAGATGACTATAGCAAAGATTTGACCATTTGAATGTCAGACAACAAATCGAGTGACCTTCTCTTAGTCTGTACGTTGATCAGCTAAACCCTTTTCGCAATGGGTTCAAAACTCTTTTCATTCAGATTGCCAGTACATTGTTTTTGAATATGGAGTCAGGCTCCGAGTCATACATTAGGAAAACAAGAAGTCAATGAATTTAAGTTTCACATCAGTCGATAAGAAACATTTTTATATATATATATATATATATGTGTGTGTATATATATATATATATATATATATATATATATATATAAATGTTTTCACGAAATAATGAAACTTAATTAATTTACTATATATATATATATATATATATATATAAATATATATAATTGCTCTATACTATATATTTATTTATTTTCAGTCCAGCATAAAAAAATAAAAGATGTGGCTTATGTATGATTTCACTAT
>JAQIUQ010002662.1:0-10371 GCA_030378365.1 Hybognathus amarus | reverse complement strand
TTCCCACTGCGCAACGTGACGTCGGCGCGTGACGTCTTTTTCCGTTTCATTTTTGGACGTCCATTTTTGGTCCACTGAAGGGGTTGTTTTGTAACGCCAGATGACGTCTTTAAAGAAAAACAGGAAAATGAAAAACAAAATGAAAAAAAAAATTTAATTAAATCATACAGATAATAAATTGTGTTTGTTTATAAATAATCTGTATTCATATGTATTAATCATGTTGATAGGTGCTATTTGTAAATAAAACAAATAAATCGTGTACATTTTCTACAACTGTCATAGACGTCCAAATGACGTCCAAAAAATTACCAAGTTTAAAGATCAAATGTTGAACGTCAAGATGACGTCCAAGTTAGGTCATGGTTAGATGTCCAAATAGTGGACCTAGTTTGGACGTCGAATAGATGTCCGATAATTGGTCATGGACCGATCGAACCCAATATAGACATGATTTGTACGTCTGATTCGACGTCCAATGTTTTAGTGGGTTCATACTGATATATCAATAAAAGAAAGGTAAAAATTAGAGAATCAAATAACAACTCAAAAAATTCAAATATTCAAAAATCAAATAAAAAAACAAATAAAAAAAAATCCTTTTGAGTATGAGCTAAAAATCAGCATCACTCCAGCTTGACACAGTTTTGTTTGGATAAAGTAATAACTCTCTCTGAAATCTCTCTGATTCCTCCAGGAGTCTAACCAGAGTAATAGCAACATCCATCTGGAATCTGTGAAGCGCAAACAGTCTTTGGCCAAGTTGACACAACATCAGAATATCTCAGCGAGATTACCGTGTTTGTATTCAGAAATAGATCCAACTTTCTGATTGGTGATCATCTCCTGCTTTTGACAGATAATTTGATGATAAATTAGATTGTGTAACAGTGTGTGAATAGCCGGTGATGGGGAGTTAAATAAGCAAAGGTGAAGTATAACCAACACAGTCTCATGAAAATGCGTATCTAAACCACGAATGTCATTTCTTGTGGCATTTATACGGCAAAAACGTTTTTTTGCGTGTATATGCTACGCACTAAAAAACCCTGGGGTAGGTTAAGGGGGAGGGGGTAGGGAGTTCGTGCGTATTACATGCAAAAAGTGCGTATCATATGCACGTCGAAAACGCTGTACCATATACACGCAAAAACTGTTTTTGGCGTATAAATGGCACGAGAAATGACATTCGTGCTATAAATACGAACTTTCATGAGATCGGGCTCAGTATAACCCTAATACTACTTGGAAGCTTAGAGGGACTCATCAAATCACTAGTTTAACAGTATTATATATTGCTGAAATTATGAAAAAAAATATTTTAAAAATATTAAAATCAGGAATGAAACAAAATATGTCCGTCAAAACCAAACCGCATGTTGAATGATGTTCATTTAGTCTTTCAATTTATTCTTATTCTTATTTTTTCTCCTTTGCATGCAGTGTGAAGTATTTCACTCAGGTCCCTGATCATTCCGATTCAGTTTCAGTGAGTAAAGATTAAAGAACACATTTATACTCACATACATTATATATTATGTACATTAGCATCTGACAGAGCATTTTCTCCCTCTCTCGGAAAGCGACAACAACACATTCAAAACATCCGGCAGTGGTTTTTCAAATATATTAGAGTTGTACTTAAAATGTCTCACCCAGAAATGGATCATGCAGTTAAATGCACATTTGAAGCATTTTGGAAGAATTTAACAAGAAACACTCATTGATTGGATAATTTATCAATTACATATTAAACAGTCTAATCACCCATTTTAGGAACATACACAGCAATGAAATATCATTTCAACAAGTTCATAATTTGATGAGGTAAATTTATCTTTGTCATGCAATACCCCAAAAGTTCAGCATTGTTAATTGTAATTACATTACTCAACACTCACATTTAATGTCACTTCATATAAACTAAATGTTAAAGTTGGAGAAGGAGCAGATAACTTGAGAATGTTTTTGAGATTTTAAAGATCCAAGAGTGCGTAAAAATGCAAGCAAGCAGTTTGGTCTTAATTAGATACTTCTTAATTTAGTACAGATCTGACACACAGCAAAATACCGTGCTAAGACAACAAATCATAATGGAGAATAAAGTTATGAAAGCAAATTCTTTAGCCTTTTTCATTCCCTAGATTATTTAGGTTTTCCAAGCATCTTGTAACAAGAATTAAACATCTTCCACTCTCAAGTTTAACATTTAGATGAGCTTAGAATTATAAGGTTCTATCTCCGTTTAGGATAGTTCTGAGATATTGAGCATCAAAGTTTTTACATCCCAGCTGGCAAAACTGTTATGTAGTATAATCTTCTATTATAGCTTTATCTATTAATCTTTTTTCTTACAAAAATAACACCACACAGGCATTAATAAACACCTAATGGATTAGATTATGTCAAAAACTCAATTTCGAACCAAAAGTGGAAGATAGAACCTATAATTCTAAGCTCACCGATTTATTTGAAGCCTGTTTCTTTATCTCCAAAGATTCTTTATTTTGAAAATTATTATAATTCATCTTTCTCTTCTGTATTCAGCCCTCCACACTCACTACACGTTATATTCTCCCGTTTACTTTCTAAATGATTAGTCAGGTGGGACGGGATTTGAGTGTGAAGGGGGCAGAGGGGAAATGTAGTGCCAAGCACTGTGTCATGAGTTTTATTGCACATCCACCTCATTAAATTCACTCAACTGACCTGCAAATTCAGCTGTCTGTGCTGAAAACACATCTTTCCTCAAACAGGCTTTCCATAGCCTAACCAGACCTCTCTTTGGCATCAAACCCACAATTGCTGACAAACAAGAAACCATGTGAAAATTTCAATAAGCGCTTATTTAGAATGCAAGCAATGTTCACTCAAGTGATCCAACCTTCAAAGTGGCAACTGCTGATTATAAAAGAAGAGAGATTTTACATCAAATATGATAAATATTCAGACAACACAAAAAAAAGCGCTGAGTGATAGAGCTGAACTGCAGTCTGTTATTCGGAGTATGGATTTAAAATATTCATGATGTGCAGTGGTGATCAAAAGTTTAGAATAATTAAGATTTTTTTTCATGTTTATGAAAGAAGTCTTTCATGCTCACCAATTCTGCATTTATTTGATCAAAAACAACAAAACCCATTATTAATAATTGAGCACCAATGATAATTAGAAGGATTTCTGAAGGGTCATGTGACTGAAGACTGGAGTATGCTAAAAAAAACAGCTTTACCATCACAGGAATAAATGATTGATTGATTTTAATAAATGTATTCTAAATTGTAATTAATATTTTCCAATATTGCTCTTTGATCAAATAAATGCAGCCTTGGTGAGAATAAATGGTCACGGGTGGAATAAACCTGTGGATTAATGATAGTAGTAGCTTGTTTTGTGACTATCTTTTATTAACTGTTATTTTGTGTTTATGTGTGTATTGTAGTGAGAATGCTTGGTGGTAGACAACACGCACTATATGCTGCTGGACATCTGAATTTCCCCTGTGGGGATTAATAAAGGCATCTAACTAACTAACTAACTAACTAACTAACTAACTAACTAACTAACTAACTAACTAACTAGCTAAAGATAAAGTGAGGATTCAAGTGCAGGAAATGAAGGATCTTTAAGTGGTAAAATAAATATAAAATACAAACAAAACTACCGGCATACTCAAAACTTGACATTGGCAGGAAAACCAGAAGGATAGGATTCTTCTTTAGTTTTTTTCGCGTCATTGCATCCTCAGTGCATATCGCCACCTACCTTTGCTGTTATGCAGTCATGATTTCTTAGTGATTTTCTTTGCTTCTTTCTCAAATATCCATCCATATCTAATTATTTGATGCTCCATCTCATTCCACTCTCCCATAGCCCACCTGGCGCTGCATGTTCAGCTAAGCATCTTTATTAAATATTAATTCCTTTTACTTAACCCAGTACTAAATACACTCAAAGGATTATTAGGAACATGTGTTCAATTTCTCATTAATGCAATTATCTACTCAACCAATCACATGGCAGTTGCTTCAATGCATTTAGGGTGTGGTCCTGGTCAAGACAATCTCCTGAACTCCAAACTGAATGTCAGAATGGCAAAGAAAGGTGATTTAAGCAATTTTGAGTATTTCACAATCTGCTCAGTTACTGGGATTTTCACGCACAACCATTTCTAGAGTTTACAAAGAACGGTGTGAAAAGGGAAAAACATCCCGATGCGGCAGTCCTGTGGGCGAAAATGCCTTGTTGATGCTAGAGGTCAGAAGAGAATGGGCCGAGCTAATTCAAGCTGATAGAAGAGCGACTTTGACTGAAATAACCACTCGTTACAACCGAGGTATGCAGGCAAAGCATTACGCACAACCTTGAGGCGGATGGGCTACAACAGAGAAAAATACCCCATGTCTCCACCCATCTCCACTACAAATAGGAAAAAGAGGCTACATTTTGCAAAAGCTCACCGAAATTGGACAGTTGAAGATTGGTCCAGTTATAATGAGTGATGCGTTCAATCTTGAATGTTCAAGTCTCATCCTAATCATAATGATCTATTCTTTCATATTTCTACCATTTATGCTTTTCTTAGTATCTACCCTTTTTATATATACTGCCCCTTATAATCTGTATTTCATTTTTCCTGCCACTCTTTAATAATATTTTCCTTAATAATACATTTTAACTCTCGCTTTTACGTAATGGAACATTAAAATCTATTTCTTCCCTTTTTAATGGATTTTTTGCTAATACATCAGAAGACTCATTACCAACTACTCCTACATGCACTGGCACCCAACCGAATCCAACTTCTACTCCTTTCCTTTGCATTCACCATAATAATGAAAATATTTTGCACATTAAATCTTCTCTAGAAGGACAATGAGTAAATATTGATGTTAAGACAGAAGCTGAGTCAGAGCATTTCACTATTCTGTTTGGCTTTACCTCCTCAACACATGTTAATCCTACTATAATAGCGACCATTTCCAGAGTATATATTGACAATTTTAGATATTAATCGGTATGGATATTGATATTTAAACTCTGGAATATACACTCCTATTCCTGTAATCCCTGTTCTCGGATCTTTAGATCCATCAGTATAAATGTGCATACTTGCATAGAATCTTTCATGCATACTTTGTTAACTTGGTACTAAATCATACCCATTTCCTACCATTCCTGTTTCTTATCTAATATTCCTAAATAAATTTTAACTTCAGAAATAATCCATTTCAGAACATCGGTCCCCACAGGTGACACACTACATTAAATATTTGCAATCTTCTATTTCTCTGCCAACTGGTTTATCTTCCATCCATATCCTCTCTTGATATTCCCAACAATTATTTAAAACATCTTTAGCTATACTTTCCAGTGTGGCTCTTTAAAGATGTCCAAAATACCAAAGACAATTTCTCTTTCCTTAATTTCAATGGCATTTCATTCGCTTCTACTAACCAGCACAGGATTGCAAACACAGAGACTTTGTAAATCACAACTTCAAACCATCTTGGAACATGGGGTCTTGTCATAGGAAGTAGCTAGGTAACGCTGCTATCTCTGCCTTTACTTCAAATTCATTGATGGTGGCGGACTTTTGTGCAGCGTATGATGTTCACGGATGAAATCTGAACTAGGAAGAATGTTTAAAAAAAAAGTCTTTCTGGAATCAATGATAAATACATGTCTGACCGTTGGAACAAAACAAAAAAATGAGAAAAATCACATTCATGATGATTTATGGTGATTTTATTTCCGTTAGACCTGTGTCTACTACATTGATGCTGATGCATTAAAGTGGAGGGGCTCCCCCGTTTCAAGATGGTGGCTCTATTGACGCATTCTCAATCAACTGCCGTATCCAAGGTGAGGTCTAGTGTATATGTCTATGCCTGACCGCAAGGAATTGTGGTACTGTAGCTAGATGTAAACAAACCATCATAGCAGACCTTACATGGCTTATGCGCATTCTGTAATTTCCCTTTGCCAAAGGTACTTATTCCTTGCTTATTTGAGGGAAACGGTAGAGGAAAAACTGACTGAAACATTGTCCTCAAAGTGTATTCCCACCATGTACCACCTGCAGAAACACTGTATAGCGGCTGCCATTGTTGTTTTGTATGGTTTCGCGGGCTATGTGACGTCAGAGAGCTCGTAACTGGGAGTACATCAATCTAGTATGAATTCTGGGGTAGGAAGTCACAGGTTTGACTGCCGTTCCAATGCACATTTACTGGTATAAGGTTGGAAAAACACGTCACAGGTTGCCTGGAACACAGCATAAATAGGGAGACAGACAAAAGAGGGCAATGAGGACAGGTGGGGCAAATTAATTAATAATCAAGTAACAAGATGGGAGGGGCTAAACAATAGACAGGAGAGCACATGGCACATGAAACACATGACCAAGCCATGTGCTCACAACAGACAGGAATATAACACAAGCACATGACAAACCGGGAGCGTCAGAGCTCTGTCACCAAACCAAGCTATTAACTAGACAGAAGTGAAAGAACCCTGACAAATTTAAAATGTACAACCTTTCTGTTAAAATAAAAGGTGCCTGGAGGAACATTTTGGGGTTCTTCACTTTACCACACTATAGTAGACTACATTAGTATTACTACACTATCTGTAGATCCTCTAAGCACTCTTTCAAAAGACTACTTAAAACTACTTAAGTTTGAAACTACTTAAGGCGCCTCCAGGAACCAAAATTTAAAAATGTATATACATTTTATCCAAAATTATATATATTTTTAACAGTGACTCCAAAACATCATAACTGAATACATAGAGCTTAAAGGATACCATAGGTTCCCGGTAAGAACCGTAAAAGACTGTCATTGATTCCACCAATACCCCCACAATAACTAATACAATTTGAAGTTGCGCGAGTATATTTGAGGCAACTTTCGTTTTGACAGTATAAAGTAAAATGGTTTTGCGTTTCACAAGTTTAATTAGTGAAACTGGGCGTAACTCAAATTTGTTTAAAAAACAATTGCAGAATGACAAAACCAGGTGCTCTTACAGTATGGTTAAATGACAAATGGTTAATGCCAAAAACTTAATTCATTAAGTAAAATCATTATGAATTAACAGGCCTTCTGTTTGTGGCATTGTTGGCATCAATTTCAATGATGCATGCCATCATCCACTAAATGCAAATGGTGATGCTAGAGTGTTTGAGAGACCAAAACTGGCACCAGAAATATTGAGACAGAGCATAATCAGTCTTCTTATTCCCTAGAAGAATACAAACTTTTTATAGCCCTAGAGGAATATAAAACTTAGGAGCCTAACACATCTAAGCGTCAGATGTAATGGCTTCTAAATACATTAGAATGTTCAGAGGGCTGGCTTGAGGTATACTTGAGCTTCTGAACAGAGCATGAACTGTTTAGAAAATTATTAATCATGGTCTAAGGAGACAGAAAGAGGAGAGATAGAGAGGTAGGCAGTGATCATCCATCACTCACTCTTTCAGTGTTGATTAGGATTCTTCCCGAAACAGCGGGATTAACAGTGACGGTTCAAATAGGCCTGTGTCTCTGGAGCTTTGCAGATGTTCGACAGGATTCAAGAGAGCAAACAGGAGAGACAATTTGTCTCTGTCCCATGGGAAGGTTTACTGATTAGAGTTGGATTTACCAACGCTTCGGAGAGAATAAAACATCACAATCTGATGCAAAACGGCAAGGCAATGAGTAGGTATGGAACCCTTTGTTGCAATAATTTTTTTTTTACACTATGATAAATATTTGATATATGTTTACTATTATTTTTCACAGGTTTATAATAATTTAATTGTATTTAAAAAAATGTAGGTACTTAACAGAAATGATGTCATTGTAATACCAAATTAAAAACACTAAGTCATGGTGCCTTATTTTTTATTTATTTATTCTTTGTAAATAAATTTGCATGCAACATGTATGCAATAGTGCTTGGGCGCAGCATTGCATTCTGGGACATGGCTAGGGTTGGGTATCGTTTGAATTTGAACGATTCTGATTCCGATTCCAATTCCTTGTTTCGATTCCGTTCCTAGCGATTCTCGATTCCGAATTCTTTAAGAGGCAGGGTCAAAAAAGTTTAGCTAACCTTGCTAACCAAAGGTATTTCTGAAGGAAATACTCTTTTCTGAAGGAAATACTCCTGTCACAAATACTCCTTTTGTCACAAATTTTGCATTTTGCCGAGATTTTGTTATTTTTAGAAAAGTGAAGCCACACTTTGGACCGCCGACGTAAGCTACTCATGTTCGACTCGCGCGTTATGCCACCACTTCCGGTCAGACGCTTCTTCGTTGGTGTTGTTCAGCGGTTTCCTCTTCTGGTCTGCGGACTGTGAATATTGAAACTTGGAATCGAATTTTTAACTTTCTGAACGATTCCGGGAAAAGCGAAAAGTTCAGTCCCGGTTCCAATCGATACTCGATTCTCGATACCCAACCCTAGACGTGGCAGCCATGTTGACAGTTTCGCAAATGTAAAAATACAACAAGTCAAATGAGAAGCAGCAGAGTTGGAAGAAAGAAAATAAAAAAGATGGTAAAATCCCTAAAAGGATGCGGAATTTACCAGGATACGTTTAATAAGGAAACCAGGGACCGGTATGTGGACAAAAAAAAGGATTTTAACTTTTTTTTTCCTCCCAACTCTGCTGCTTCTCCTCGTTTCGACTTGCTGTATGTTTACATTTGCGAAGCAGTCAACATGGCCGCCACGCCAATTAATTGACATCATGACACTGCAAGCTCTATTTTAATTTTATATATTTTTTTCATATTTAAATATCTAATATACTGTATTGTACTATTTTGTTAAACAACAATAGCACAAAAAAGCATCACCAAATATGGTTCACAACATTTTTCCATGGGCTGAGAATTAAGAGTGAAGAGAACTGCTGAGATGCTGAAAAAGACTAAAATAACAGCTCATTACAAAAGCTCACAGAGAGCTTCACTGCTTTCTTTTTCATAAACCTTTCTCTCAGAAAAAAAGAAAAGAAAAACATTTGCTGGCCTGTACATTGATAAAATGCTTGGCATTTAAGAACAACAGCATAGATTGAGTCCCACATCAGACCATTTTTAAAAGCACACAAACCAAATCACCAAAACAAGCACTTAGCACATCTGTCAAAAAACATAATCCAGCCACAATGGCCTTCCACTTATCAGAACAAAGCCCATCAGTATTCACCGCCAGCGAGCATGCTGCTCTTTCTCATGATAATAGACTGGGGGTGGAGAGGTGATGAGAGGGGAAAACCGCCAGCGTGCCGTATTCCAGGTCAACGTGGCACATGTCCCTGTGATGTGGAAAACCATCTGCTGAGCCCCCCATCTGCACAGTCTACAGCCCAATTTACATGGCACTTCATCAGCAGAGTGGTGTTTGCCAGCCCAGCCCTTCCCTCACGGTTTCCCCACTGCACTTGGCCATTCAAACACAAATGAGTCTGCCATATTCAACTCCCTAGAGAATCTGACGACGGCCACCGGGTTTTGTTACCATTTCATTTCCATATATTGAATGGAGGAGAAAATTGCTCAGTTTTGGATATGAGAGGAAATGACAGGGGGAGAGGGAGTCCAGATGTACCTGTGAAATAGGCTGCTCTACATTAGCATACTTTATGGCTGGTTCTGCCTTTAACGGTTTGATGTGCAGCTTCGAGGAATATTTGCAATGTGTTTTTACGAATATGAACTATAAATATATGCACAGAATTGGGAAGACCTGGGATTGTCAGTGAAGTCAAAAACAGCTTTTTTTAACAGTAAGGATTTTAGCCAAACACCAATTAAAGCTCCAATATGAAAGGATTTTGTAATAAAATATCCAAAAATCACTTGCACAGTGTGATATATTTCCTGCAGTTGTGTACTTAAAATATCCCGAAAGTCTCCAAAGTTCTTTTATTTCAGAGAAATTAAAATTTTAAATAAGTGGCCGTCCCAAAAAAATGTCACCTGTAAATGACGCAATATCCGCGTTATCCTCGGCTACTCTCGGCTATCCTCGTTTCTGCTCGTATTGCCATAGCCATGACGTAACCATGGCGACAGGGCAGCGGACAACTGCATAGTGAGTAACATTTAGCGGCACCCAGTTCTTGTTTCGTTCAATCATAGACCATGGCAAGCAAGCAAACTTTGGGAAAAACAGAGGAGAACTAGAATGAGGATCAATATCAGCGTGATGTTTCTGAGATGCCGAGAGCTAGCGTCCGAGACTGACTTCCACTCGACAGAGAGCTAGCGTCCGTGACTAATTTGGACTTGACAGAACTTCACGAGTCACGAGCTTTACAGCTTTATTAGACAGGTGAGCAAAAGTACATAAAACAAATCAATGT